>JAUZND010015463.1:0-27399 GCA_034780555.1 Coelogynopora nodosa | reverse complement strand
GCCATAAACTGAAGTAGTGAGTTATACATGTTCCCCCATACCCCCTCCTATTGTTAAATATATTCATATGTAAAAATATGGTATATTTTTGACAGCAGAGTACGTGATGCTTTTACCTCCACCCGCATGTTTAAGTGCGGAACGAAATTTTCTCAGGATTGCAAGGCATGTCGTTTACACCTAAAATTTTAGCGATGACCTTTATCATGACTAAATTCCAATTTCGTCGTTCTTTCGGTATATAGTTAGTTTGGGAGTATTCTTTGAACCATTGATATGAATAAATAACTTGCTATCAAATTGATTGTTATTCACTATGTTTTTACTTATCATTTTATTCAAAATTTCACCCTATTTTTTATTTCAGTCACAAGAAAATAATCCAATCGGCTGTTATTGTTCTTGTTCTCGTGTTCAGTTTCAAGACGTACTTGAGGAACTTTGATTGGTGATAATTATTTAATTATTATTATTATTATTATTTTTCTGTATTCTATTATTATATAATACATAAACTGTTAAATTTTGCAACAAATTGTTATCAGTATTACGTTTGAATATAATGTAATATATATTCTTTATTTTTGTAACCTCTTGATAAATTGGTAAACTATCATCATCATAAGAACGTCAGATTTAATGTTTGTTCTTTTTAATTTTATTATTGCATAGATATATAAAACGTTATATTATAATACTAATAGCATTGAACATATTATAAACAGGTAGAATGAACAAAATGACTTTAATCCGCACAGATATTAATTATCTTGTAGGAGGTCAGAATACACATTGTTCAGATCAGCACTTCGTGTAAACGTTCGTAATGCCAAGCTGTGGAACAATGTGGGACACACTTTTGAAGGTGATCGACCTAAAGATGCCCTCAAGTATTTTAAGAAGGCTGTTGAGTAAGTTCTCATTTGTAGGCTCACTGTGGTGAGTTTTGCTTAGAATGTATATTTCTTATCCAAACATTAAAAATAATACCGCAGAATTTGCTTATCCAAATATTTTCACTTACATATTTTGTGAATAATTTAATCACAAATATTATATTTTATTATTGTGGATCACAATGGCATCAGGCATTTACTTAAAAATTACGTAATTTATACCATACCTACATATATCAGTCATATTTCTTCAGTGTTTTACCCACAAAGTAAAGTCATCGTCAATTCTTGCTCTCTAAACATTGTTTTTAATTTTCTTATCTTTAGTATAGACTATATAACTATTCCACTTTATTCCGCATTCCATATTATTTTGTGCAATTTGTAACTTAACGATAAGAGATATCTAGATTATCTATGAAAAATGAAAGCAACTCCTATAATATAATCAGACCTATCAGTCCCATACGTAGAACTATACATATTTTCTACTTTAATAATACTAAATTGTTAACATTTATTAAAACCCATCTTTGCTCTTAAAAGTTTTTATTATTGAATTTTAATATTGAAGTCAGGATTTTCCAACTGGTGGCCTAAACCATGTTGCGTAAAACAAGTAGGTCATTGTTTCTTTATACAATTTCCTCAACGAAGGTAACCATTCTTCGATATCAACTTATTGTTTTTTATTTCTGTGAATTTATGAGTGTCCATCGTCCACCTACATCGGATTAAAACCAGTTATCTTCATAATCAACAAGTACCTTAACCGATTAATTACTTCGAAACAAGTTACAACTTGCAACAAATAAACAATGCCACATACGCTCGATTGACACCGCCCACTGAGGATATCCGTTAGTATGACAACTATCAGCAATGACCAATCATAAATTATAGTTGACCAGATTATAAGAATTCAGCATCATAAAAAAATATTTATGCTTGCTTCCCTATACTTGCAACCACCATAATGAGTTCAAGTGAATATATTAATAATTTCTTATTATTATTATTAGTGCTTTCATTAATGACTGTTTCCTGTTCTGTGCGAGTACCTAGATATGCGAATATTATGTGTTCTGTCCAATCAATGAATTTAGCATTCCGTTTCTATCTTTGGTTTTCTATCCTGTCATTCTTCCTTTGATTATGTTCTTGACGAAGTCGCTATTTCTTTTTTCTGATGATAATGATATTTATTATGTATTTCTTCTCATAAACTCTTTGCTGAGTCTTGCTGAGATGATTATACTACTAATAATTTCCTATTTATAGTATTATATATAATTATATTGTATATAATAGCGATATTGGGTGGTACTGATATTATGATAGTATAGCTGACTATTGGGTTAATTTATAATAAGTCATTAGATTCATCAACTTGTAATGTCAAATACAACTTAACGTGACTTCAACGTACTATTATCAGTATTCTCATATTTAATTCATTAGGACAAAACCTCATTTTTGAATAATTTTATGATTATGTCCTCTTTACATTATTTTGTTTAATTGATATATAAATAAATCATTGCTAAAGAGTGTCCGTATCGCTTAAACCATCTTATTATAAGCATATATATCAACAGGAGTTTCTCTTCTGGTTTATGTAAAACAACATATATCATAAATTTCTTTATGTTTTTCGATATATGCTAACTTAAACCCTTCGTACGGGGAGGGGGGTATGGAATTTTTAAAAATAAATTCAGTTTTTTATTGAACTGGATAAAGTATAACCTTCATTTTTTTACTCAGTGGCTAAAACACTTTTATCTAACTAAAAAATATAACATATATATTTTAGAATATTTTTACATACGAGAAAAGTTGTGTTATTATATAACTATTCATACTTGCCGAAACTTGCAACATTAATAGAGAAAATATGGTTATCGTAAATTATATACATATAATTTGAATAATTAAATTATTTAATAAAATAACCAACAATTAAAAATAGCATTTATACTACTTATAGTTTATTTGTATAAGTAGTGTATTTAAAAAAAGAAAAAAAGTTATTGTGATCTGGAATCAGATGATAAAAGAATCAAGTCAATTGGTTGCATAAATCAAAAGTTATATCATATATTGGTCAAAATAACATATGGTTATTTTTCTATAATTTTCCTATACTTGAGTTTATGACGTAATCAGATCATAAACATTTTCTAATCGATTAATTTTTGCTGAAAATAAAAATAGCTCGACAAGTCTTTAGAAGGTATCTGTTTATCAAATTTCAGCTTAATCTGATGATAGCAAGTTTGTTTATCCAGGGGGAGGTAAAATACCCCTCCCCCCCCCTCCCCCGCTTCCTCTACGTAGCAACCCTACAAAATATGTCCACGTACGAAACGTTAACGTTCCTAAATATATTTTGCTCACTATTTATTGTGAAAACAGTTTTTAACAAGTTACCAAGTTACTACGATGTTCCATAGATACCTTTTTTAACAGTAGCCTAGTACTGCAGGGTGTCTAGTTGCTATACAACTTCAGTCTCTTGTCTCCTATTCATCTTCTTGATATATTCCCCATTTCCAGAGTTCAGCCGGATGACATTGGAGCTCTCATCAACGTTGGTCGCACTTACGTTAATCTCAATATGTCGGCGGAAGCAGAAGAATACTATAAAGCTGCTCTGGCACTTTTCCCGCAGCCTAAGAAAGGTATTACATTATTGTATACCTGCTTCTTACCTTGAATATTTATCCAATTTGATCATCGAACCCGAATTTTGAGTTTTTTTAAAAGAGAATTGAAAACTTAATTCTTGAGAAACTTAGTTTTGTGAGTATTGGATTAATTGAGAAACGTTTTGTTACCTAATATGTAAACGTCAGCGGCAAATTTAGTTGGTATACATAACTGTTAGCTTGACATTGTGAGTTTTAAAGAAATCTTATCCTTCATATTATATCATGAGTATTTTAGACTCAATTATTGATTAAACTTTTAATATTTTTATTTCATAAACTGCTACTTTATTATATAAAATGTGTCTCAAAAATCATATTACAAAATAATAGTTGTAATTAATTAATAAAAGTTATTCCAGCCCTATATAGATAATTAGATAATAAGAAAAAAAATTAGTATTTTTTATTAATATAGATTTCATGGTTGAACTATAATTTTTTATTCATTTTACTATTAGTGGTTCTGTAAACATGAAAATAGATTAATTAGATACCTCGAGTATTACTTACAAAATGTATCAAATGATTCTTTTTTATATTTATCGTTTATTTTTTTATTTACTCATAAATTAAAATTATAATATTCAATTGTGAGATATAAGTTGATTCTTTAGTCATGTTTAGAAACATTAAATATATTCAAAGAGAACATCACACTTACATCTGATTATGCAGATAGTAGTCTCATAAAGGTTGTTAGATATTATAAATAACATTGGGCGCAACATGATGAATGCGAAAAATAAATTGTGTTACATTTTACAATTATTATTGCACCAATATTACAACAATAAATTGTAAACGGAAAATTATACAGAAACGGACAACTAATGAAAATCATAAATAACTAGAAAAATCATAATTTGATGAATACCTAGTTATATATAATAAACCATAAATAATATAAAGTATTAAAGCAAAAATATACTAAACCTAATTATAAAAAAATCGAAATTAGGAATTTTTTAACCTATAAACAGTCTTTCGGCATGTAAAAAATTATGAGTAACACAATTTTTTATTTAGTTTTATAATAGGTTTGTATTGCATTATAAAGATTTATTTTGTCCTAGGTCTGAAGATGTAGACTGTGAATGGTTTGTGAGTGTATGTTGGATATTTTCCATGTAAAGTTGTGATATAGACGAATGGATCTTGAAGTACTTCTAGGTGGTGTGATAATGCACGCTAGTATGTTTGTTAAATGTATTTGTTGTGACAGGTGGTGCATGTGAGTTTGCATATGACTTTATGTGTATTGCCATTTGATTGTCTGGTGGGATGTTGCAGAATTGACAGTTCTTCTTCAGGCATGTATGATAAGTGTTTGGATTTTCTGTAATTTGTCTAGTTTAGTTAGGAATTTCAATCTGTTTAATTTGAGTCATGATTTTTTATGATTAATAAGCCCTCTTATAACATTGATCCATTCACCTCGAGACAAATTTAAAAGCGCTATTTGTCATGCGAAAAAAATCTGTAATTCATCAGATACCAGAAGATGGTATAACGTGATTACATGATGTGATCATCTTAAAAACCTATACATTTTTTAAAAGTATACCTTAAAGGGAGTGTGAAGTGAAGCCTTAAATAGTACTTGGCATCAATAATATACCATCGGGATATTAAAAATTAAAAAAAAATTGTCATTAAAAAATATGGGAGTCCAAAAATACCCGTTCTGAGAATTAACCCATGGAAAAATTATTCACTTCGTTCATATATAACATACTAATTTGTGCATTGTACTACTCTGTAGTAGTAACAATTTTTTTAAAGAATATAAAATCTTATTTTTTGTGAAATCATCGTATTACATCTAACATTTGATTGGTAGATCTCCTATTGGATAACTAATGCCCTGTAAGTAGTAGCATTATAATTATTAATATAACAAAACATGTATGTATACAACTACATAATTTTACAAAAAAGCAATGTACACGGTGTGAACAATTATCCATCAGGGTAACGATCTCCTGGTTTTTATTTATATATATATATATATATCTAACTAATTATGGTTTAATGTTTACTAAGTGAAGACAGTCATAGTGCGCCTCTGGGTCTCATCTGCCAGGCACCTCGTACAACTCCCGGCTCGCTCCCAACCACCTCAAAGTCTTCATCAATCTGAGCAACCTCCTCATCAAGAACCAGAATCGACTCGAGGAGGCGGACGCCTATCTGCGTCGGGCGATCAGTATGCGGGCCGACTTCGTCGACGCCTATCAGAACCGGGGTGATGTTCTCATCCGCTTGGGCCGGTAGGGGACGGTTGCATGCTGTCTATTAATATATTATTAGATGCTGTTCCGTTATTTGTGTGATCTGACTAGTCGATATCACAAAGAATATAATATGTGTACAGAAATGCATCAGCTTTGCTGTGGGTTCATGAAAGTCTTTATATCGGTTAAATTAATTAGGAAATCATAGCTAGATTATTATATATATGTATTTTTAGCGTAGTATATAAACCTTTCAATTAAGTCATTTAATTTATTTGAATATTAGTAAATGCAACAACACACTCAATTAATGATAATGATTTAGCAAAGAACGTTTCTAAAATTATTCAAGTAGAGAATATTTATGAATAGTTGATATTTTTGTAAATTATGAAATATATGAAGAAATTGAGAATTCTTTATAACGATGATTGACAGGGATGTTCTAATAACACTATAAAGGAATTATTACAAAAATACTATCTATATAGTATACAATATAAAAATATATAATAATATAATATACAAATATGTACGTGAATAATAATAGTCGCAGTCTAATCTGTCGGGGTTCTATAAAACGTCGTATCTCGATTTTCAGAACTTATATGAAAATTATTTTGTGATTTAAAAATACTATGTATCATTTATAAGTTCAAAATTGTGAGATATGACGGTTGTATAAATACAGCAGTTTTACAGAGCACCGACAAATTGCTTTGTACGTTTTTAATACAGACAATATTTTTAAATGTCTAAAAAGTATATTTTTATCTCATCTTTACTAATAATGTAATTATTAAAATGGATATTAGGTTTTGAGTAGTAAACGAGAAAACCGCTCTCTCCTCCCCAATTTGTGCCTCCTGGGTTAATAGAATAAGAATACTACAAATCAATAATGAGAGCGCAATATAGGAACTGTGATTTCACACATAAGAATTGTAATTATCATTGGATGTAATAGAACAGGTGTCAAAGGATGGGATTGATTAAAGAACGATGTGGAGTTAGCTTCTGTTACGCATCTATAACTGATCTAGAGTACATAGTATTCAGCATCACAATTATTTTAGTGGCAATCATTCATACTTTTTGATAGTAAACTTCCAACACTAACAGGTATCCTGTAAATATAATTCTGAGCTAAAACAGATTGAATAAAGAAAAATCACTTCCTTGGAATTAAAAGTGATCTTTAACAAAACAAATCTTTTCATTATATCGTAATGTACACAATAAAGGAAATAAAGTTATATTTGAGAACATTGTAACAGTTTCAGTGTCAAATATTCCATTCTTCATTTGATATTATGTTGATGTGAAAATAAATGTTCTATTCGATTCTGCATAACTATATGTTTTATTTATCTTGACTTATTAACTAAACTGAACTTTAAGATAATATAATATGAGAAATCTTAAGTTAGTAATACAGCAAAAGTTTGTTTGTTGCTACAAAACTTAATAAATATTCTTAACACTTTAGATAACATTTTCTCAAATATTTTAGACTCTCAATCACAATCAATATTATGTAAATTTCTTATCTTTGGGTTTATCTTGACTTATTAACTAAACTGAACTTTAACATAATATAATTTGAGCAATTTTAAGTTAGCATTAAAGCAAAAGTGTGTTTGTTGGTACAAAACTTTTTAAATATTCTTAACACTTTAGATAACATTTTCTCAAATATTTTAGACTCTCAATCACAATCAATTATGGAAATTTCTTATCTTTGGGTTGCTACTGGACATTATATATTTATATTAAATACATAAAGGTTGTTGTATAAGTTATTTCTATTTAACATATTTAAACAGAACCCAATCTTATTTTGTACACTTCATTATTATATGGCATTATCAGCTTCTGTTACCTGTGTGAGATTAAATATTACACGTCAAAACGTCACCACGACATAACGTCACCAAGATAAAATATAACGAACCAAAATTGACGGATTCTGTTATTCCTCCGTGTAGAGGAACGAATTAATTTTAATTATTTGTCCCTCCAATAATTATATTAATACGAATAAACAAACGTTTCTATAATTTAATGAAAAATTCACATTGTTTTTTTTTAATACAAACGTTGGTTTATTCATATTAATATAATTATTAAATGGACAAATAATTAGTCCCTCTAGACGGACGAATATCACATTTATTTTTATTTATTATCTATTTTTTCATGGTGACGTTATGTCGTGGTAACGTTTTGTCGTGACACCGATTACTGTGGTGTAACCGTTAAAAGTAAATGATTCCATATAAATCATGAGTCTTACCATTCTATTTTATTTCTAAGTTGTTTTTTGTAGTTTTATAACTATTACTAAATATTATATTATGAGTATTTCTATTTATTATGTGTTATAATATATGAGTAATATTTATACTGCATCTTTAATCTTTTATTCTTTTATACAGACATCGAGAAGCAATGGAACAATATGTGATTGCTCTGAAATATGAGCCGGCAAATGCTGATCTTCACTATAATGTGGGTTGAGTTTACTTTTATAATTCTTTATATAAACAAAGCGTTTATTTATTTATTTATTTATTTATTTAACGAAACAACACTTGATAAGAAATAATAAACTGCATGAAAATTAAATACAAGAAAAAGGATAAAAGAGGCAATACTGGTATAGAAGTATTATTTATAGTTATTAATGTTGTCTGATATGTGATCGCCTAGGTCACAAAACTCTTTCTGTTATGCTATACTTTGAGTGGTCATTAGATAATATTGGAATAAGGGGAACAGGCAATACGAGTCTAAAGGACGATGCATTTATGCTTATTTATTTTTCGAAGTTACCATTTCTTTCACGAACAGAAAAGAGCATTGAGAACAGTTAGGAAAGGTGTGCATAAATACAGTCAGTTGTCAACATTTTATCGCAACTAGAATTTGGACGCATGTTGTGCGGGGAAGGCATATTGATTACCAACACGAACTTGATGGATTTTAAGAAATCGACAGTTAATTGGTTCGAGATTATTTTCCCGATAACTTTACAAAAGACCGAAGTTAGTGAAATTAGCCAGCAGTGGTGATTGCATCCCGTTTAATCTTTACTTTTTCACTACTTTTACTATGCGTTACCACGTTTGCTGTATAGGTGTATTCCTTTCCACTATGAAGTAACTCGTAAAAATTTTTGTTGACTGCTGCAGAGATTCTGTTGGCCTGGAAGCCGTTGCAATCATCACAAATGATGTTTTGCAACTGGAAAAAGTAAATACATGCTTCTACAAACTAAGTTTAGTACCAGCATTTATTACAAGATGATAATAGAATATGTTACTATTAGAATACGAAAAAGTGATAAAACAGCAAGTTATAGATGGCCTCGAACAATCTACGTACATTAGGGATAAAACTGATGGGACTAATATGGCTTATTTAAAGGAAATTAATTATTTCTGTACTTTGATTTTATTAAATGTTGTAAAAAATATGATACTGTATTCTGTGAGATAATAATACCCGTTCATATTTTATGTCTTGTTAAGTAGAAATTTTGAGTTATTTCAAATCCAGTGTCTTGTATCTGAAGTTATAACTAATATTGATCTTGATTTTTATTCAGCTCGGAATCGTTTATTTAACTAATGAAAAGAAGAAAGAATCTCTCCAGTGTTTCATGAACGCTCTTCAGTTTGTTCCAGATCATAAGGTAGGTTGATTGTTACATTAATTTTTATAATTGATTTTATAAATTATTTTTATTTAGTTGCAAAATTGAAGTTTTATTATTAATAATTAAAATTGAATAACTTTAAAACATTAATTACTTTAATTTACACATAGGAAACACTTTCAGTTATTCAGTGTGATATTTCATTACGGGGAACGGAATATCATACAAAGAAAAAAATATCGTCAAAATGTATATACTTGAAATTCAATGATTTTGTTTCTTTCTTTAGGCCATAACTCACCTGTTTTTTAACTTATGACTTAAAATACGTTTTTGCCAAATTTTCTTAAAATACAATTTGCCAATTTTTTTAACAACGGCACATCATACAAGAATAAAAACTTTATGTCAATATGCCTTTATTTGCTGACTAAATAGTTTAAGGATGTTAGTAGAGAATCCATCAGGTCCTCGGCGGGGCTGACCTAGACTTATATAAATATATGTAAAACAAATAATGTTAGAGCGATAATTAGAACACAAATAGAGTTAATGTTTAAAATAATTTATATTGCTGTGATTTGTAATAATAGGATGTTTTCCCCGATCTCTTAGTTAGTATATTACAGTATTTGATATATCATATATTTATTATAACAGCTAGCAATGTACAACGCGGCCGCTTTGCTGTCTGAATCTTCATTGGCGAAGCATCGTTTAAAAGCAAAGTCTATGTAAGCTTTAGTTGTATAAATAAAAAACTTATTTTTTTGACGTTTTAACATATTCTTATTGATTTTATACATGTTTATTAGAGGTGTGGATTTGTCACCTTAGGTAGCATTCGCATCTCTATGTTTAAAAATATACCTTTTAATCGGGTAAAATGGAATCTGTTTATAAATTTTTTCGAAACCAAAATATGTGAACGCATTTAGAACATTTTGAACAAACTTTTATAAATCTTTTCTACGATTATATATTTTAAATTAAACGTAAATATATATTTTATTTTTAAATGTTTTGGGTCGGGTAATTGTTTAAGGACATAACCATGTGTTAGTAGCCTACATAGCTATGACAGCTCCGAGTAATACCCCATTGTAAACACTGCTCAAATATACACTTATTAAGCATGATAAGGAATTGTATGGGCTATATTAATTATCAAAACGTTTTAGACCTGCTCATGCACGTTTGATATTGATACTATCGATTCCGCAATAAAAATATGTTTCATTTATAACTTATGTAATTTTTTTCATTATTCGAATAACTTATTTCATTGTAAAAGTTATATTTGTTGTAATAATAGATAACTATATAATATATATATTGTTTAAACTTGTATATTCAAACCTATTACATTATTTTACTTAATTAAAAAAAAATTGTATTAATAATCACACCGCCCCACCCCTGTTTAGTATATAGTGGCATTATTTTATATTTTCGAATCTGAAAAAAAAATTTATTAGAGCTTTTTTGGTAGCTAAACTGTAGCGGTCAATAGTCACAGACAGATCATCATTTACATATAATATATAAAAAAAAATCTGTTATTGCAACTATTTTAATTATTAAAATATTTTAACTGTATAATATGTAAAAAAACAGATAAACAATATCGTGTAACGTTGTTCTTGTTTATTTAGGTTTCAAAGATTGGCTGCGCTCAAATTTGAAGAAGCCCAATGCTATTTCAGTCTTGCCATGATGGAAACAGATGATAAAAACTACGAGAATGCCGAAAAGCATTATCTCCGGTCTTTAGATGTACGGTTTAATGATGTTGTGATTAATATGTTAATTTTTAATTATTATTGTGATTCATGGATATTAATAATTATACTTTCAGATAACTCCAACTCTGCGAACATCTCTCTTTAATCTACCATTGCTTTATCGAAATGAAATGAACGAATCGTTAAAGGCCTTACCCTTCCTACGTGATCTATTGAAGGTAAACTATTTGTCAGTTCTTATCTAATAAATCATGATTCTATTGTAGGACTAAAGTTATTATATTTACTGAACAAAATATGTTCTATTTTCAGTACTATCCTGACCACGTGAAGGGAATATTACTACTTGGAGATATACAAATGGGGAAACTAAAAGATCTTAATAGTGCACTAGCTGTAAGAATTCAATACTACACTTATATATTTTTTATTATTGTCAAATAGTTTTCTATTTTTAATGATTGATTTACTGGTTGAAATGATTAAATTGTTATTTTTGTAAATTTTAACTTTAGGCTTGCTTCTAATTTATGCTTTATTTTACTTTTTGCTAAATACTCTAATTCACTTAATTTTGATTAGTAACGTATTAAATCTGATACAATTTTATTCAAGCTTGATTTCAATTTTTTGACCATCAAAAAAGTAAATATTAAATATTTACAAAGTTTTAATATTTCAATGCCGTCCCAGTTCTCATCGATGGAGGTATGTTTTCAAGTAAACATTTCGAAATATTAAAAAAACAAATGTAGGGCTTATGTACTTTATATATAAAGCCTACATATCTGTAAAAATGACAGTATATATAGCTAAGCTAAAATCTACTATTTAGTCCAATGGTTTCAGAATGGCGCCAGACTATTTTTCATAAGGGCGCTAATACTAACTTGTTCGGTGAAGTGGGAGAACCATAAATAAAAATACATACCCACAACTTCGCTTTATTTCAATTGTTTAAATTTAAACAAAAAAATTGAACACTCCATTACTAAATTACAAGTAAAATTTATTCAATTTTTCTAATAAACAAAATAGTTCAATATTATTTTATTATCTCGAGTGTTCGTGAAATCAATAGCGTCCCCCTACACTAACAGTTCTAGAAAACATAGAAAACTCATTCTGACATCTTTTTAATTATCTGGAAAACACGAAATTATTTGATATTTGTATTATTTGATAGAGCTTCAAGCGAGCCTTCGAGTTGGACCCGAGAAACATTCAAGCCTGGCACAACACGTGCGTTGTGCTGGTGGAGATGGGCCATCTGGAGGAGGCCGAGACTTGCCTCATCAAGGCTATTAATATGTCGCCCCGCGAGGCTTACATTCGCCAGCATCTTGACATTGTTCGACAGCGGAGAAAGGTTCTCGAGCACAAGCATCAGGATCACCTGTCTAAGTCGGAACCGGCAGTTGGTAGTGGTGTTTCACATGCGACAGATAAAGTTATCGAATCTGGGACATCACAGGCTCCACCTTCCAGCAAAGATAATTATCAAAAGAATCAAGGAGGTTAACATTTATTTTCAACGCAGAAAAATCCTTTACATCGATTGTAGAAAAATTGGTTTGCCGTAAGATGTTCAAAACATAAACTTTTACGATCAATATTTCGAGCTGTCTGTACACAGTTTTGCATGTCACAACAATTTTTATGATACAGTCACTTACAGTGGTGTCCGAAGATAGGCAGGATTGGGATGCGCCACAATCTTTTAACAATATGGGTACACGGCAGCGTAGCCTATTAATCAGCGCATAGCACTTAAATATGTCGAGGTTTATGAGCTACAATTAATTTAAAAGGCCTCTCTATTCATTATCCAGTGATTATATATGTAGATATTTATTACAAAACAAACTGCTAATACTTAAAGTATAATACAACGTTTAGAAAATTTGAATAATAAAACCTTTCCTAAAAAGTAATTTACAAGCATGTATTATATTGGTGGACGGGTTCCTCCGCTTCCACGTCTGTGACTCCACTATATTTAGATTAAAACTATTTTAACTTTTAATTTAAAATGATCAAATTTGAATTAACTAATTTGCGCGGCGGCAAAAGATTTTTAAAAGTATTTAAAGTGACCTTATTACGAATAAAATAACTTACACCATTTTTTGTTTTCTGCCGTGTGTTGCTTTTTGTATAATGTTCCGCTATTTGTTGATTAGCGCTTATATATACGGCTGATTTAATTATTATAGTGGTGAAAATGTCAAAAAGACAAGGAGTATATTGCATGTATTCAATTATACCGACTTTCCTGATCTCTACGTCTCGGTTAATGTTCCGTCCAAATATAATCATCTCATGACGCATTAATTGTATTTATTTTTCATGTTTCACATTCTCGGTCTAAACATTGTTTTGTGATATTCATAGTTCTATAAGTGTCCGTTTAAAAGGTATTTTATAATGTATTGTATGCTTATTATAAACATATTGTGTTTTTAAAATCTCACACAAAAATAATGTGTTGCATTAAGTGATATTAAATGTTAGAAAGTATATGTTATATTTTTATTGTGTTTAGACTATATTATTGTCACGAATGCTATATACTACTCGATAGTACTAACATAAATTATAATAGTATAATTATCATAAGGTAAAATAAAATGTCTAACAATATAGGTTGACTAATATAATATATGACTTTATGTAGTTGATCATTCTGGATTAGTTAATTATCAGGATGATAACATAGCTGAGTAAATTGTTCCATGTAAGTAAGTGAGTAAATTGCTCCATTCATAAGTAATGCTTTTACTTTGACATGTAGGTTTGATACCTATTTGATTTGTTTCACTCAACTGTATCATGATTTAGTAATGTTCCATTTTATTAATCCTCTTATTAAATTTTATCCTGACTATAATCGCGTATGCGAGATAATTTTATGTATGTTTTATAATTTTTTATGTTGTTGCCATTGTATTTAGTATTTATAATATATTGAGTTTTTATCTGCGGTAATTGTGTTCCAACTTGCTTCCTTATAGAATTATAATTGTGCTAATGCCTAGGTCAACTATTTTACAAACTTTTTGTACCAGGTTTTACTTTAAGCTTACTGAATGTATTTTTTATTTGAAATATACAAAATCTTCTTTATTTGCGATTTTTAATGGTTTATTTAATGGACATTATTTATGCTTCGCAGTCGGGTTTTTAATATTTAGTGCAATCAAATTTTTGCACATGTATTTTATGCTGTGTGTTAGTTCATATAAGTTCTAACTGATATTTTTTGTTTTCTTTGGAACCATGGTAAAGTTCCCTTGTGTAGGTAGTGTAATTTTCGAAACCAGTCCGGTTTCTCATATAATGTTATCAAGTCTGCTTATATTCACGAGTTATTTATTTCAAATCATTTCACATTACGCATTGAGTAATTTATATCTAGTGAATTATACTTAATAAATTGGTAAAATATTTAGCCCGCTGCTTCCCGTAAGGAATTTTTTATGTTTATTTAAATTTGAGTAAATTGTTAGCCTTATGTAAGTACACGCATCATGTTCAATAGGGTTATGTAATTGATTTTGTTTGTGAGCTTGCATGATACCATAAATATATCTATTGTTTAAATAGCTATGCTTGATACAGTCAACCTCAAGAAATAATATATTTAAAAGTTAAATTAATCGATTAATCTTTATTAGTGCTCAAATTATTTACTTTTCTCACTCTTGCAACAAAATATTAAATTTTAATTAATTCTTAATGATTGGCGAAGGCAGCATTAATTAAAGCTATAATGTACAAAAGTTGATGTTTTAAAAATTACTTTGACAATAACTTTCAGCATATAACTATAGAAAAATATATCGTTAAAGGTTAACTTTTTTATGCAAGCATGACATAGGTACAAATAATATTTTAATAATAATTCGTTCAAAATAAAATAATTACACTCAAATTAAAACTATTGTTCTCATTCATAATTGCTTATAACTAAGTTTTTTGACATTTGAAATATCGTTGGGGGTGTTTTAATTTTATTAACCCTTCGTACGTGGAGGGGGGTATGTCAATTTTTGTTCAAAGAAATTAAGATTTTGATTGAACTATAAAACGTATGACCCTGATTTTTTTACTCAGTGGCTAAAATATTTTTATCTAACTAAAAATATTACAAAAATGATTTTTCGAATATTTTTATATACCAGACAAAATTGTGTTATTATTGATCCATTTTATACCCCCCGAGGGTGTTTTCATACTTCCAATGATATTAGGAGCTGAAACTTGCAACATTATTAGAAAATATAAGTTTATCGTAAATTATATCCATTTAACTTAAATAATAAAATGATTTATTAAAATAACTAGCAATTTAAAATAATACTCAAATAGCATTTATACTACTTAATATACTACTTATAGCTTAATTATAAAAGTAGTATAATTATAAAAATATAAACAAATATAGATCTTGTGATCTGGAATCAGATGCATAAAGAATCAAGTCAATTGGTTGCATTGAATAAAAGTTATAGCATTTATTGGCTAATATATAGCATATGTGGTTATTTTCATAGTTTTCCTAACTGGAGTTTATGACGTACCTATTCAGGTCATAAAAATGATACCAATCGATTAATTTATTTGAAAATTAAATTGAACAGCCTAGTTTTCAAATTTTGTTTGCTAGCTATGATTTCATGAAAAACTGATGATCATAACACACTATCCTCACTTCATGAAAACCTTTGTCTAGAAACTGGCAACGAAAAGATTTACGAGCACTGAAAAGTTTTGACATATGTCCAGCAGATAGGGATGATAAATGTTGACAACTTTTATACTTAAAAATTCTTCTATAGACCATCTTCGGTGAATTTCGTTGATTTTCTTTGACTGCCCGAAGAGAAGTCTTGATGGATTTAATTATTACACAAATGTATAATGTGTTAATAAAGAAATAAATTCGTACATTTTGTATCATATTATGATCATTTAGCCAGCGTATATCCAGTAATGTTTTAAGGAGTTCAAAAATATTGCGTGCTAATTTCAGCTGGAACGAGTTCTCTGAAATTCTTTAGTTTTTAAGAAAATTTCCCTTCAGAATATATTTTGGCATTCTTTAGTGAAATTGTTTTAATGCTATTTAATAGGTGTTCGTTTTGCGCTACAGTCCAAAGACGTTTTGAAATAATTGAGGAAAACCATCAAGACTTTCTCAAGGTACTGTAACAGGTATTTTGCTAATTTGATAAATAAACTATAAGTTTTCACTATACCATATATCTGGAAGCAGTCACATTTCAAGCGAATGTCAAGATGGTCTTCAACATGTTCAGAAACAGTCCAGAGAGATATGGCATACCAAAGCGTTCAGAATTTAAGAATCTCCAGAATAATAATGTTTATTTCAAGTTTCTAGGAATCTGGAGATCATTAAGTGATTTTCTATTGTATAATTTCATTTTGTTCAAAAGGAAGTGTATGCATGTTATGTGTGTTAACAATTGTTATTATTACGTGGTTAAAAAACACTGATTTCTATTTACAATTCGATTTTAATGTAAAACCTTTGCCATAAAAACATAAATATAGTTGTAATTATAGTTAAAACTATAATAAATTAACACTATAATAATATTATCTTAGGTTTAATTTGAAATGCGGAGATGCATCCCCAGAAGAATAATCACATGAAATGATTATTTTTGATAAAAAAACAACATTAAAATATGAATATATATTTATTAATGATTTAATAATAAATTCGTTGACTAAAATTTCTATAAGTGCTGGCCTACAGCTTCAATATGTATAGACATAATACAAGTACTTAACTGACTTTCTAAATAAATAGTTTCAGAAATTCGATAAGTCTATAATAATATAAGCTTGCGATAGAAAATTAGAATATGCAGATCATAAATTACACAATATAACGTAGGTATACAAGTGCAAAATAACATACATCACAGTATAGAAGTAGTAATTTATAAGAAATTTTATTAACTCACTCGACATGTTCAACATATTTTTTTAAAGATAAATACATATTTGAAATTTATATCCATAAAATACCATGCATGAAAAGTATATATATATATATATGTATATACGAAAATAATGTATACTTCTCAAAATATTAAAAAAATTGTTTACATTCATAAGCAGTGATTAAGTTAACCTAGAATGTTTTCTGAATCTTGTATAACATTAAAGTTCTATTCAACTAACATTCTATTCAAAAAGATAAGAATGCAGACACTGTCAAGTTCAAGATAGATCCAATCTAGGTTATCCGTTGTTGGTTTATTTGCTGTGTTTTCAACTCAGTCCACCTTTAATGTAATTTTTCCGCGTTAGAGTGGTAGAGTAGAAATACAAAATATATTTATCACTAAAAAAAGTTATGTTGGAATATGAGATAGCTGTTCTAATAACTAATAAAGTCTGCCTCAGTACAACACTTTCATCTTTTGAATTAAAGATGTCAGCAACATATATAATACAATGCGTAATGCTACAGAGGAAATCATTACCTTGATCTTACAAAAATAATGTGACCCACTTGTATAAAAATAGCTCAATTTGAAATAGACAAGTACATAAAAATTTTAGAATTAGGTCCTGCTGAATACAGCTCGTACAATGCTTACATGATACCACAGGTCAATATGACATAACACAATACGCTATGACAATAATTCGATGATTCAATTGGGGATAGAAAGCATCGGATTCGAGGAAGTTCAACTCGTGAAGCAACACCACAAGTAAAAACTAGTGCCTATATTCTTTTTTTGTTCAGAAACCAATATCAGCGAGGTTTAAGATAGTGCGATCAATCAATATAATATATAATGTTTTGATTTATCTTGCGACTCAACAATTGCCAGTCATCATGTACTTCTAAATGAAAAAGCCTCAATTTCCTCTTCTAAACAATTGAAAAAAATATAAGAATTGAAATAAAAAATTAATATGATTTTTTTAATTAAAATAATTTTTTAATATGCGAAGGCAGAGAGAATTTTTTTTCTTTAATATATACGAAAGCAAGTATCATACATTCAATATCAATTATATTCTTAATTTTCCTTATTAAAAGACGATATATAGCGACTAGCGACTAAATTGTTGCTTGTGCCGTTATATGCCTCTAATCTATACTGGTTAATACTCCAAATTTGAAACCTACGAAATACTACAATAAATAGGCAATATATCACAATATTCGTACATGAAATGATTATGTAAAAGTTTGTAAGAAATACTATGTGAAGTTGCGAATGCAAAAATGGAATATATACACCTGAAACTCTCTCAGATGTGAGTTTGTATCTATCTGTCTATGTGTACGTTGGTGAATGTAAAAGCGAGTAAGCACTGACTAGCAAAATAGTTTCTCAAAGCAATTCCCGATCACTACAGCATGACCATGGGCTGAATAAAACCACCTGGATCCGGCTTTTTCTGGTTTGAATGAACCGGAGGAAGGGGAAGTGGCCGACGAACGTTTGTTGACCGTTTCTGAAAGTCGCGTCGTGGCGGATGAATATCTCCTTGAAACTCATAGGTGCACAAGAACCGATTTTAATAATATATATATAGAATTATAATAATAGATGTATTACTGTGGAATTACTAATTATACATAATATTCAATAAAATAAAAGTATACATAAATAATATTAAAAATAATTGATAGATTACAATATAAATGTTTACAAGTTTTACATCTTCAATAAAAAAATTATGAAAAACTAATGACGAAAACAGTAGAAATAATGAATAAGTTATAAAATCAAAGGAAAAATAAAAGACAATACTGGTAATTAATTAATACATTTAAAAAGTCGAATAAATTAACAGTGGTGTAAAAAAGACACAGATGTCTTTCATAATCTTCCAATGTGACCCTAAGTGTTCATAATGAAATATCTAAGACATATATTATTTAGAAAAAATAGTGATTATATTCTAACATACGAATTCAACTAATTAAAGTTATCCAAAAAGCAGTCGCAGAATTTGAATACTTATCATATTCCACAAAGAAATGGATAAGCTAGGTTTCTTATAAACGAATAAATGATAAAAAGGACTTTAACGGAATTTTACAAGACATTTATTCCAAATAACATATTGATCTATAACGGATACTTTGAAAAGACGCTAAAGAAACCTGATTATCTATGGATACTTTGGATATGCATCGACAAAGCTAAGAAAAAGTGCCTAAAGGGCTTCATTGTAGGAGACAAAAAAGACACACGCCTGCACAGATATATAAAAAGCACAATCAGAGACTTGAAAAAGTGTACGTTAGAGTTTTATTTAATAACATAACTATTAAGTTTTTATGACAACGAGGTCATAACTTTATAATATTAAATCAGTTTCGAATAACAAGTTTTCGACAGAAAATATAATATTTGTTTCAATTAGTATTAATAATTGATACATAATATAATTATGTATAATATACACGAAATATTTTTTTCAAATAAATTAAGTTTTTGATTCAACTATAAAATGTACGACCCTGATTTTTTTAATCTGTGGATAAAATACTTTTATCTAACAAAAAATATAACAGAAATAATTTGCGAATATTTTTAAATACTAGAAAAAATGGTGTTATTATTGATCCATTTTTTACCCCCCCTGGGTTTTCATACTTGCCGAAAATATTAGGAGCTGAAACTTGCAAAATTAATAGAAAAAATAAATTTATCGTAAATATATCCATTTAACTTGATTATTAAAATTATTCATAAGAATAACCACCCAATTTAAAATAATACTCAAATAACATTTATACTACTTATAGCTTATTTGTATAAGTAGTATAATTATAAAAATATATCAACAAATATAGATCTTGTGATCTAGAATCAGATGCAGAAAGAATCAAATCAATTGGTTGCATTGAACATTTATTGTTGAATATATTATAGCATATAATATGGTTATTTTCCTATAGTTTTCCTAACTGAAGTTAATGACGTAATTAGGTCATAACAATGATATAAAAATCGCTCGACAAGTCTTTAGGAGGTATCTATATACCAAAGTTCAGTTTAATCGGATGATAGGAAATTTGGTTTTCTAGGGGAGGGTAAAATACCCCTCCCCCATCCTCTCCACGTAGCAAACCCTACCAAGTATCACAGAAAAGTAGGAGTGTGGGAAGGAAAAATGAGAAGATAGGAAAATGACGTTCAGATATTCCGTGCCTAAATTGGCTATCAACCCTACTTAGCAGAGTTCTAGATCCGCTACTGATGGACCCACCTCGGAGTGGCCTGGGAGGCCCAAATCCCCTGCCCGGTCCATGACCTCGTTCATGGCCAAATGGGAACATAGTGCTCGATGACTGACTAGCTGTCTCTAATTCATGAATGCCTGGAAACAATAACAACACGCAATGCACCAAAGTCACCGTTGAAATGGGATTCGCTATAAATGGAGGCGTTATCATATTGAGATAATAGAGGTAATAATTCAGAGTCAGAATATTTTCTGAATATTAACGTATGTTCAGAAAAACATATTTGAGGGCTAAACTAATTTACCGGATATCATTGGATATTTTCTAATGACCATTAATTATAATATATTCAACTATTTATTAAGAGAACTAATACAGTATAAATTTATCATTCAAGTTTTATAAATATAATAGAAACCCAAAATTTATAATTTTTATTATTCACTTGTGTGTTAATTGATGAAGATTAACCTTTTACTTTTATCAAAGAGAGTCTTTTTATATAATAATACTTAAAATAATTGTTTAACTTAAAATATAAAAATATTTTGGATAATTTTTAAATTTGCATTGCCACTTCTTTAAAGAGACATTTATTGACAATTTAAATATATAATTTAAACTTACTCTATGATTTCAACTATTATAGTCATCTAATTGTATGTATTTTTTGGCTAACCTTTGTTCTCATGAATAGCGGCGTAAGTGTCAATTTTCCTTCGAGTCTTATTGCCTTGGTTGGCCCCACCCCGCCTCACTGATCTCAAACCGCCAGCCTTTCGAGGATTTGTTGAGATTAACTGGAATTGAGTGATTGCGATCAAATGGAATCAATTTATAAGTTGCAGTACAGTGAGCAGTAGAAAATAATAAGATGTAATGCGTTAATCTGTTTGGCACACGAATAAAAAACGTACGTCAATTAGAACATTAGGTAGATATTCAATAATTCTCGTAAATAAGGAAGGTATCGATATGCTATACTAAAATAGGATATTTTATTTCAAGCTGTTTGGTATAATAAAACAATTAAATATTGAACCAGTTTTTCCAGCATGATAGAACATTGGTTACCGTAATTATTCGGTTGGGTCATATTGCACAATAAGGGTGTATTCTTAATCTTAAGATTCATTGATTATTTACTAGAAATTAGTTAGGTTTCAAGTTTTAGTTGATGTTGTCAATTTTTTAATTTAAATATTAATTATAAGAATTTTGCATTGACATATCCCACTAGTATTTACCTTTGCTGTTAAAATACGGTAGAAAAAATGAATAAATAAATTTAGTAAACGAAGGTACACCATTACATATATGAGTGACAATTAATTATTATTGTAAATGAATACATTCGTTTTCATAGTAGGCTATTAAACATATTTGTGTAATATGATATATTTTAACGTTGAATCAAATTTAACAAATTTTGAACAGACGAGGAGAAAATATAAAATTATAAGAAAATTTAACATTACATATTTTGTATTTATTATCTCAACAAAGTTTGGATGGAATTTGATAACTTTTTTCCCCAGAAATGACAGAAAATATTCCCTCAATAAAAGTCATGAAAGTAATTTAGAATAATATTCAGACAGTTATTTTTTTATGCACCCGCAGACAAGTGTACGAAGTAAAAATGTTCCTTTGGATTAATCATTCGTACATTGCCGATATGGCTATCTAAAAATTTGATTAATGTATTTTAATTTAGTTATATACAACTTGTTTCATAATTATAATATGTGCATACTAACTATAACAAATTCAAAATCAATAAACCATAGGTATCGATCATTATAATAGAAACCGCTATATTGAATATATTGTTATATATTTTTTTTTATCTACTTTACCATACCAAAAGCGATTTATGTATATATTACATAAAAAGACAAAATATCACTTTACAGAAAAGCGACCAAAATGAGATACGTCACTTAGAAAAATGGGTCACATACGTCAAATATCTGAAAAAAGCTTAAAAACAGACAAAACAGGACATGTTTATTTAAGAATTTTGAAAAAAACTACCTCCGATTACCATGGAAAATTCAGCACCAGAAACCAAACACAACTACTGTTTTTCTAACGGTGAATTAATTTTAATACACAAATAATGCATACATGTCTAATATTATATAATACTTATAAATTCAATATTAAACGTAAGATATATAAACAACTACAAAGCTTAAATAATATAGTGACGTAAATATATCTGCGCATAAACTATGCATGAAAGCAAAAAATATGATGACAACAATATTTAATGGTGATTATTATGAGTGTGATTGTCAAACAGAAGCCCAGACATTTAAACATTTCTTCACATCTTTTGTAGTAAACTCTTCCCAAAATAAAGTCAACTATAACAGATGGATAATGTACGAGTGTGACACTATATGTATATAATTACTTATATCCATTCACACTGCAATATACAAGCATTTATTTTTAGAGATATCCCTTATCCTTTATATATATCCTTCATATATCCTTTAGAGATATACAGTATAATGGAACAGTAGAGGTTTCATTGTAACTAAAACCTACGATTATTTAAGGCTTTATGGTTTAGTGATCTTAACCTAACATTACTAGATTTAATTTTACCTCCACAAAACTAAGGATGGATATAACTATACGTATCATTAACAGAATTATTACTTCATTAACTATTATTATTTCAACTTACATGTTCATTCCCAACAACAAATGAGATAAGCTGTGCCGTATTATTATCATAATATGCATATTATACATTACATAAAGTTTGTGAGGCTATCTGGCCAAATCAGGGGGTGGCTACTAAAAGTGCTCATCAGTGAATTCAATATAGTCAAATTAGGATCATGCTGCTAGAGTAGCCAATCACTATACACAAACCTCATCAAAGAATTCTTCCGGAGCAAACTGAGGGTTGAATCAAAAGAAAAGCGGAGCATATATATAAAAATACACAAACGAAGTACAGTAACTACCGTCATATATAAGAATACACAAACGAAGTACAATAACTACCGTCATATATAAGAATACACAAACGAAGTACAATAACTACCGTCATATATAAGAATACACAACAGAAGTACAATAACTACCATCATATATAAGAATACACAACAGAAGTACAATAACTACCATCATTTATAACAATACACAACAGAAGTACAATAACTACCGTCATATATAAGAATACACAACAAAAGTACAATAACTACCATCATATATAAGAATACACAACAGAAGTACAATAACTACCGTCATATATAAGAATACACTACAAAAGTACAATAACTACCATAATATACTATTTTACGTTAAAAATAGTTTTGCATAATACATTGCAGTAAACAATTATTTGCAAGGTAATATGTGTCATATTATATTAATTTGTTATATGTATTCTACGTTATCTTCTTTATATATATATATATATATATATTACGTAATGACATAGCCTTATATATATAGATGGTTGGCCGCAGTATTGACACGATGAAATATATATACGCATGAGCAGAATAATAGAATCACAGACTAATGGGGCGTAGTGAACGTTCGAAATATGACCGTCTATACTATCGGGATTATAACTGACAGTAATACTGCAATGCAGCACACTAAAATATATAAAACATACTAAAATAATCAAATTAATTACATTGCGACTTTTGGCAATACTGAAAAAGTTTATTATTAATTGTAAAGTTAACCAATTAAAATGTAATCTATTATAAATATAACGCCTATAGTCAATCATGTCGGAAGAGCGGAGGAAAAGAGGGAGGGAGGGATGGAGGACGAGTGCTCACCTGTATGTCGCCCTGTCTGGGCCTGAGTGGGACCACCGGACGTTGGTTCCGATGCCGCTCGACACGGGCGAAGGCTCCAGGCGCCAGACTGCGCGTGGTCCGGGTGACGTCGGTGAGCACACTCACACTGTGCCGATCCGGTGGGGTTTCGGTGCTCATGTTGTCATCGCTGAGATTGTAGTTGAGGGTGCCCCAGGGGCTGTTGTATCGATTATACTTCTCTAGCCGGCTCGCGGACAGATAGGTGGAGCCTGGCCGGACGGACAGAAGCATGTCAACCAAAATAGTTACATTTTAGTAATAAAATAAATTCATAGTATTATATTGGTACTTTAAAGGGCTAAACACTTACATCATCTGAGCCCGAATCAATAATTTGTTTATTATATGTTTTGATTTTTATACTGTCTTAGACTGTAATAATTATAATTATACTATAATAATTTATGTTATTACTTATGGAGTAATACCTATCATTTGTTGCAACAAACATTAAAACCATATTATACAGATACACTCAGATTGTGTAACGTAAGTAATACATTACAACGCAGAGAGATGAATGATTTTCTATATTTATAATATATTTATATGATTAATTAAATTTAATTTCGTCTAAAATTCCTTTACTTGTGTGTTTGGCCGCTATGTGTTTAAATAATTATAGCATTAACTCGCTATATTGAAAATTAAGGGACTGATAACTTGTTATCGTTACATCCTATTTCTTGATTTTTTTGTTAATATTAGATACGGTAGATTGTGGTGAATTAAACTGGAGCGATTTGTCCAAAATTTGCACCATTTTCAGAAGGTAAAACTTTCACCTTTTTTAACCATTGGACTACTAAAATTTACTAAATTTAGACTGTCTAAAATCCAATATGAAATAAACGGGTAGTTTTAAATGTGTAACAAAGGTGTAATAAAGTTGTAAAAAAGGTGTAACAAAGCTAAATTGCCGTTACAATCGAGACAATCGTTAAACCAATCAAACGTGTTCGGTTCGCTATAACATGTTGAACACAATAACGGATTAACAAGAAATAATGTTTCTTCATTGTTTTATTAAATATGTAACACGAGACGAAATCGTAAGAAAAAACACGTTATATCTGAGTGAAAACAAAATATGCTATATTTTATGGGAAGTATTAAATATTAACTGCCCCCTATAAAGAAAGACACTTGCGTAAAAGTTGTCCGCACGTATAACCTAGCAACCTAGAATAGTTAAGGCAGCTAGAAGGGTGCCCAGCGCCTCACCATGCACAAGGATTCCCCCCAGAACAGCCCCCCCTGGCAGGAAGGAAGACCCCCCGCCGCTGGCCTTCCCTCCTTCTCCCGCCGAGATGGGAGGCACCTCCTTCCTGAGTCGATGGCGTCGCTGGGCGGCCAAAGCGGCGATACTCCGCGTGCCCACGGTGGCCTCCAACACCCGGTGGATGCTGTTCTCTCTTCTGGTGGACCCCCCCTCATCGGCCTCACCGGGGGGCTGCTCCTCGCGCTGCTTCGCCTCCTGGATGTGCTTTGTCTTCGGGCTCTTGGAGAACACTTTGCCTGCCTGCTGGTCACTGCGGTGAGGTGGGAAGTAAATACAAAACAGGAAACTATCAGAAAATATTGGGATACGTGGCAATGTTGCCTGGTTTATATTACGTTCTGGCTCCAACTATACAAATGATGTGCTGTTACAATAAATTGAGACAAACGAAGAACTGTGTTCAAAGTATAGATGTATAAACTGTTGGAATGGCCAAGCGAATAATCATCATAGCATAAGCAAGGGAGGTGGTGGAGGAGGGAAGTGGAAAGGGTAAAAATACACAACAAATGTAATGAAAGTTGTACAGTTCAAAGTTATTCACTGATTGATATGAAATTTAAGCGACATCAGCTTAATGTCATCAGGTTTAACGAAACACGAATTTAATAATTTTAAAATTACATTTTGATAATACCAGATGATAAAATTTAATAATATAAACTTTTATCACTGAAATAGTTTGCTTGTGTTTAACATTAAATTTTTAAAAAATATTAAAAAGTGATGCTTTACTGCTTTTTATTGACAAAATACGACTGTTTTATTAATATAAATTTTGATTTTGTCGTTAAATGGATTTATTGTAAATTTTGGAATATGATTTTTGCACGATTTCAATAAAATTTTAATATTTTCAATATTAAATATATTGTAGTAATGCAAAATTATTTTTACAACTTCATTAATCAATATATAATTTTTCAGTATTCAAACATTTCAAAATTAACCAATCAATATAAAGTAATAGAATTTCGAATTGACCGGTAATATTAAGTTGGCATACTTACACAATTCGGTTATCAATCGTATTTTCTTCAGTAGTATTATCTTCAATTTGCAAAGACTCCAATCCCTGAAACATGACATTGACAATAGACAATTGATTTCACACATCACACCATTACAATAATAACTAGATCCATTTTTATAATTACATTTACGTAATAACTATTTTAAGGGCAAAACTTTGTAGCGGTAACAATTCGATAACATCTGATGCATTCTCTGTCCCAGTGCAAAACTGCATAACTCATTTTGAATATAATTATATATTATTTTTTCACTTATTCAGTACACTATATAAAAATATATCTGTATCCAAAGTTTTTCGTGTCTGCGTTCTGCGTTAAAATTAAAATTATTTCGAAAAGTAAAAATGCCTAACATCACATATAGCCGTAACAGTTTCAATAAAAAATGGTTGAAATCAGCAACAAGTGGCCGCTTAAAGCAAATATAAGCAGATAACTAATATTTTAGATTAGTCTATTAATTACTTATTATCCATACTATTATATGTAACCTATTATTTCAATAGTATTAATATCATGTTGCTTTAGTCTATTTTATTATAATAATGTCAGTAAAACAAATTTCATGAATTATTTATTTAAAGTTAATTAGCAATATTACTTGATAGATGACACAATTTCATGACTCTTCCCTGGTATTTCACATTTTCTAAGACAGCGGGAACCCAGACAGAGTAGCTCGCAAACAGTCCCGAGAAATTGAGTGGGGGGGGG
>JAUZND010015452.1:0-20750 GCA_034780555.1 Coelogynopora nodosa | reverse complement strand
ATTTTTGTTTAATTTATCATATTTTTGTTTAATTTATCATATTTTTGTTTAATTTATCATATTTTTGTTTAATTTATCATATTTTTGTTTAATTTATAATATTTTTGTTTAATTTATCATATTTTTGTTTAATTTATCATATTTTTGTTTAATTTATCACATTTTTGTTTAATTTATAATATTTTGGTTTATCAGTATTTTGTTCCGTTATCAACATTTGGTTTAGTTTATCAGTGTTTTGTTCCGTTATCAACATTTGATTTAGTTTATCAGTATTTTGTTCCGTTTATCAGTATTTGGTTTAGTTTATAATATTTGGGTTTATCAGTTTTTTGTTTAATTTATCATATTTTTGTTTAATTTATAATATTTTGGTTTATCAGTATTGTGTTCCGTTTATCATTTTTTTGTTTAATTTATCATATTTTTGTTTAAATTATAATATTTTGGTTTATCAGTATTTTGTTCCGTTTATCAGTAATTCGTTTCGTTTATCAGTAATTTGTTTCGTTTATCAGTAATTTGTTTCGTTTATCAGTAATTTGTTTCGTTTATCAGTGTATTTTGTTTCGTTTATCATATTTTGCTTTATCAGTTCTAAAATCGATTGGTAAATAACGATTCATTTCTATTATTAAACAGTCGGACTCCAATAAAAAATATAGAAAGCGACATGCTGTAATAATACCATGATTAATATTTATTTTAAAATCTTTGCTGCTGGCCCGAGTAATTGAATTATTGACATAATTATTGACATATAATTGAATTATATACTAAAGATATACAGGTTTACTGTCTACTACTTAGAAATTAAAAAGTAGATTATGCAATAATTTTGTATATTATCATATTTATATATTTATTTTTATGTTTGAACCCATAGAATTATAATTACTACTATAGTAAAATATTTACCGAATTTAAAATTTTTTCTATAAAAACTGAATGGCTATATATATATATAGCCCATACAATTTTATTACAAATTGAAAATAATATTTTTAACAAATTCAAATAATGATATAATGTTCTACTACTTTATTGAGGTATATACAGTATATTATTTTTCAGTATTTTTCTGTGACATTAATGAAGAAAATTAATAGTTAATTTAATTCATACAAAGTTACAGTGTATAACATACAGTGCGAAAGTAAAACTAAATTTATATTTGCCAATTTACATACCTACTTAAATTATTATAAAAACTGTAAATTCTTTTGATATGAAAAAATCAAAGCATTGCAAAAAAATTTAAGTTTTTGTAATCTAAATTTTTCTATAAAGCTTACTTATATATTGTATATTGTTCAAAACTATTATTATCCCAATCCTTTGAAAATACAGTAGCTCATAATAATTAATTTCCCATAGATACAGAAATCGTACTTTATCCATTTTTTTAATTAATAAAAAGTAAATATTTCCTGCTTCGTCGAGCAAAGCATAATTTATTATATTACAAAATGGAATTATTTTTACTATTGTTATAAAGCTTATAGCATACGTGACGCATGAATGGATTGTTATTATATACTCTTATACCTTTCAATTAAGTTTTTGTTGTTATTATATAGGCAGACGCGGATTTAGGGGGGTGTCCGAGATGTCCCGGGACACCCCCCTAAAGAATAATCGCCGCTCGGCGCCTATTGCTTTTACTTACAAGCGCCGTTTTGTGTATTCATATTGTGAAAATATAGTATAGTAAATGCGCCTATTATAAAATGGGACACCGCCCTAACTATTTTCTGGATCCGCCCCTGATAGGCCTATGCTTAATTTAAGGATATTTTCTCAGAACGAGTGAAATTTACGAGCCAGTCACCACTATATACTATATTATGTTAAAAATAATACTCCTTATATTTTAGTGTTCAATCAATGTTAACTGAACATTTTAACCCTGAAACGATTTTACTCATTTTAAATCTGAGCCATCTTTGAAATACGCTGTGTTCCGCTGTTTTTGATGATAGCTTTTGACTGCGTTAATTATCGGCTATGACCAGTCATAATGCTTGATCAGGTGCTTTTTTAATAATTGTTTACGATTAATTTAAACCAATGGCATATCTTAATTCTTGTAATCTCGAAATTTGTTTGTACTTTATTTTTGTTAAACCTTGATCTGCTCGGCTGTAGTTCCAGTTAGGAGTCCATATGTCCATATTTTTTAAATTATGACTAATGGTACTATACAACGTTTACATAAAGTTGTGACTTTCTTCCATAGCTAAACTGTGTTGCGAAAGATGGGTGTCAAGAAATAAAATGTGCCGTAGCACGATGTTTAATAATAAGAAATTTTTTCTGGGTACAATTATAACACATTCAAGATATTACTGAGAAAAATATAGACTATAATATATTTAAGTTATGTAGCACAATTGGAGCATCTTTTGAGATAAAGCCGATCATCCAAACTATTAGATATAGCCTACAGCAGTTATACAATAAGAGATAATAATGAAGTGACAGTAAATAACTTGTTATTATATAACATCAAGTTTAATATGATAAAATAGAAATAGAGCAACATAGCAATAGTTAAGAACATTAGCATACCTTAAACAAACAGAACACAAATCCCTAAAAGTCACTGCCACATTGAATAACAAGAAAAACAATCATCAATTATTTTATATGATACTATATATATGCAGATAACATTGACAATGTGACAAGTGATGTTCAGAAATAGAAACAAGATGAGTACACTTATAATCCACATTATAACCAATTGTCATAATGTTTTACCTGCAACCCGTTATGTACAATGCACAGATGAAGCCGTCTGAAATTGGTTGAAGACTTCGCGCATTGATTCCCATGGTTTGAGGGAGACAATATTCGGCTTCACCATACCCCACAAGGCATAAAGTCGCATGAAGTCAGATCTGGACTGCGGGTGGCCAAGGGGTTGGTCCAAATTTGCCGACCCACCTGTCCTGGAACGTTTCTGTCCGAAATGCCCTGGAGAAATTGACCGATCAGATTCTCTGCTCACATCGCAGCCCAAACCATTGCTTTCAGTGGATGCTAGCGAACTTTCTCCCAAAAAGTGTGTGTTTTCTTTGGACCAAAATGACAACCTCACTTGTCCTTTCCCATATTGCGCATTCGTCGGTGAAGAAGAGTTTTTTCTTTCTCACATTATTTTTATATTTTGTGAGTATTTGCTCACAGCAGTTTACACGGTTCTCACGCTTGGCTTCAGAGAGATATATTGCACTTTGGCTGACTTCCAGCATTTGTAACGTAAAGTCTTGCATCATGGTGCGATGTAATGTAGATCGTGGTATCCCTAATTCGTGAGATTTTCTTCTTACTTAATAACTTATGTCATTAAAAATGTATACTTTAAAAACAATTATTGCTTTCTATGTGAAAGAGACTTCTGGGACACACTGTATGTGTAGTATTTTTTATAGAAGTTGGTACATCATTCCATATAAGCTTTGTTAGTTACTTTATTTTGATAACTATAATAATTGTTTATATTTCTTAATTTCTTTATGGAATATAATAAATTGTTTTAGTGAAAATTACTATATTAATCATTATAATATATTGTTGTGTATTTTATAAGTGTACATGATTTACAAGTGCTAACCTGAGTTTAACTAGAGCTAATTTGGTTAAATTTGTTTAGTACAATGAAACGATCTTTGTTAATGTTGTCATTCTTTAATATTATTGTTGTAATTCATTATATTTTATTGACCATAATATTGACATTAATAAATACATAGAGCTTTAGGTTAACATTGTATCAGTCGAGTGTTCAACCTAAACATCGCAATATGATTCCTCTTTTTTTGCATGGCATTTAAGCTTTAAATACTTCTTCTTTAAGAAAAAAATTGCACCCGGTAAAGACATTCTGTGGCATTTCCGGGTTGGATAATTGACAGTCGGGTTGACTTTCCATAAATATGATCTACAATTTATGCTAATAAGTTTGAGATATTAAGAAATCGGTTAATTGTTACCTTATTTTTATTGCATGAAATATTTTCAAAGAATCATCAATTTTTTTCAACTCATGTAACCCATGTAGAATTCTACAATCCATATTGGATTAAATTGTTAAAGTTTTTTGACGAAATTTATAAATATATATCTAAATATAATAGCTGTGTTTATATTGGAAGGAAACACAGTTTTTTCACTATTTATTAAGTTGTTTTAATGCGATATAATATGTATAAAATTAAGTAATTGTAGCACAAATTCATTTTTGTTGCCTATACTCGGCAGATTGTACGAGAAAATATATCATTGGCGAAAAGCGCTTTTTTAGTTAATTAACTGTAATGTTCAACGCGTTAACAGTGGAACGTTTTTATCACAAATTTGTTTTGAGTTTATAGTACTGAAAAAAAAAAAATTATATTATGTATAGCCTATTCTTATCGATATTTAGTTCTTTATTTGGCGAAATTTTATTTTTAAATAATTTAAAAATCAGTACACTATTTTCAAAAGTAGTACTTTATTTTCCAAAAGCAGTACACTATTTTTTAAACGTAATATAAGACATAAAAAAATAATGTATGTTAATTTAAATGTTACAAAATTTAAATGAATTTTTGAAATCAACCTTTTAAATATCGATAAGAATAGGTTATGTAGAGCGAGTCGGATATTCTTTTCTGATAATTTAAAAACCAGTACATTTATTTAAACTATAACATCAAGATTCATATTGTACTGGAATATTGAAATTTAAGTTTTTTATTTATTTAAGATATATCCTCAAAATCACTAATTATTCCATATTTGAATTCTTGATAGTGAGTAAGTGGAACATTTGACAGCTACGCCTGACCTTGTTGGGGACGCCGATATATCAGGGAAAGTGACATTGAGTTATAGTTTCTCTCAACAGGGTGACTGGAGCGTTGTCGTTTGTATTAGTTGTTCCAAATGTGTTCTGTTGTATAGTCTACTTTCTGTAAATGGGCAGTTCCGAATAAGTTCTATGCTGCGATTATTGAACTGTTTATTGTAACTTTAACTTTAAGAAGAGTGTCTTTATCAGATAAATATATCGGCTGTTTTAGAGACTTTCTTGGAAATGCTGTTAATGTAGTGTTAATGTATTTAGATCAATTTTGTAATATATTTTTAACTAAACAATTTGTCTTTTGCACAATATTTATCTTCACACTACAAATTTTTGTTCATTTGTTGTAAAGTTTTTTCTTTCTTTCATTGTATATTGGTCAAGTATACCAACTTTTTCAGCTTTTACATTCTGCTTCTAAGTTCTGCTTCTACGTTCTGTTTCTACATGCTATATATACATTCATATAATATGAAAATATAGCTGGTGTCTGAATGCTTATAATGATTATTAAAGTAAAAATTGACGAGATGGCCAAATAATTAGATCATACCATGGAATTTCCTGGTTTTCAGCTTCGAGAGGTTGGCAAATCTGCGTAAATACAAAATTTTTGTAACAACGAGAGAACCACTTCGTATAAAACTTGAGTATAACAATATCCTAATATATAAATTATTCTGAAGAATCCACACTTCTTCAATTGATAAAAAAAGGTAACGGCTGCAACTACATATAGCTGAAGAACACGGAGAACTAAGTGCCACCTTCGAACAAATTAAACTTCGCCACAGCAGGTTCAGTTACAAATCGCTGACCATCTCATGATGATATGTTTAATTACAATTCGTTTTTATGTTTTAAAATAAACGATCTACTTTTTCGCACACTATCGTATCATTAAACGATCCAAGGAAAAGTCTTATTGTTCAACGTTTCGTTATCGTTTAGACCGTTTAAATGTTAAAATCGTTTAGTATATAAAATGTAATGTTTTATGGTAACATATTAAAAAAATTTAACATTATATGACTGTTTGCGAGAATGCAGCTATATAGTATAGCTATAACAGGTGAGGTGTATTGTAACGCCAACAAAAAATATACTTTTCGGCTAAACGTTAAAAAAAACCCATCTGCTTTTAAAAAATATAAAGAAAATAAATCATAAATTGCCATCAACAGGCTTCATTAATTTTATAAAAGGCGTCCTACAGGTATAAGGTCAATAATTATAATCCCACCCATTTTGGAGCATCTAACAATGTATACAGAAAATAGGTGCTACAAAATTCAGTGTATTGTTTGCAGACTATTAGATTAAATTGCTCTGTAGGGAATTATACACTTGCTCAGCCGAAGGATATGCTATATAGCATTATTAACATTTGTATGCTATGGTTAGAAAATACGCAGCTAATAAGGCTGTAATTATTTATCACTGATGTCTAATTTATTGAAATGTCTATATTGGTATGCATTTGAGTTATAGATTTATTATCTATTATGCTGAAGTTGTATTTGAGACATTTAATGTTGGCCTAATGGAAATTACAAAGATATTTTGAAAAGATGACTTTAATTGTCCTATATAATTTGCAACTATTTTGACGTAATTTTGTTACAGCATTGATAATTGCGTGTTATGGCAATATTGAAATTATAAAGTGAGTTGTATTCATTATATCTTTTGCATCTTTGTCATTTTATTTAGTAATACTATCCAACTTTACCATCTAAAAAGTTCCCTATAATATTACCAACGTACAGCCAATTACCTTCATAGAAGTGAAAAATTAAACAAAAACATTTGATTGGTCGCTGACTTTTTTGTCTGTTCTGTCAATATGATTATTACATCAAAACAAAAACAATCATAATATTTGTATTATCAAATGAAGCCTGATTTCCTGCTTTTAACATGTCATTATATGAAGCTTTTATATTGATCAGCTACTGTGTTCACCTCGTCAAATATTGAGATTGAACAGACAGATATAAAATAGGACAATGCGCTGATCTGGTTTATAATACCAGTTAATTGTTTATTTAATAAGAAACATAGGCTATCGGAGAAGTAAAACACCTCACCAACGTTTAGAGTTACATTCGACGGCGCAATATCCCTCCATCGCTAGGTATACGATTAGATCATATTAAATAAAAAAGGGTGGAACTTGCCTATCGATACGGAAAAGCGGTACAATACGGGACATAAGCGAAAAAACAAACTTGTCCTATGAGATGAAACAACACTGCTGTTGGGATATATGATAGAGCAAGTCTTAAAGGACGATTATACCCCGTTGCATGGGCGAGAAGAAAAGTGTGATAGACATTTTCCGCATACATACATCATGGCGAAAGGCGCATCTTAGGTAAAACCATTTTTCCATCTAGCCTTCCAGTCAGCTGGCCGACCCGATCCGTTTACCTTGGGATAAAAGGTGAAAGATCCAACATCATCGTCATCTAGCTACACTGCCTTAGCTACACCCCTTTACTTGGGTGGGTACTCCTACTTCAGCTTGTCCGTTCTTTTGCCTGCTACGTCATGTAGACAAGAATGTACCAATTCCCCGGAGACATCCACTGAAGAACTAGCAACAGCTCCTGTCTTGACTCCTCCGCGGCTTTTGTCGACAACCTCAGCTCCTCTTTTATCATTTATTTTCATCTGTACTTTATTATTTTCGCCTTTTTGGACGCTAAGTTGGTGAAAGAGGTGATACAGTGGAGGAGAAGGTACATACTACTTGTGCAATGCGAAGGTAGGTCGAAATTAAGTATTTTTCTGATCATTTTTTTTACAATGACAAAAAACTCTAAAACTTTATCTCTTTATTTCTACATTTTGCAAGATAACAGTATTTTTGACGTAAAAATATATTTTAAATTTGGTCATTTAAAACTTATACATATATTAAATTGACATGCCCTATACTTTGCCAATCGTATCATATTACCAGAAGGAGCCGGAGCATATGTCCCACAAGGCCCTAATATTAAATAATAAATAAACGAATAAATATCGAGCCCTATGTAACATTTAAACTGTTGCATTTAAGATATATATTAACAATCATTGACTTTGTTCATTGAATACATTAAGTAAAATTTCCCCCCTAAAAATAATTTAATTTACAACTAATTCACTAAGAAACCGAAATGTCTTCTATAGGAATCAGCATTAGTATTAGTTTTTACAATATTGATTTCTTATAGATGCAGATTTAGTCATTGCAATTATGTAATCTAGCTAGCGAACAAAATATAAGGAAAACACATAAATACGTGTTAGTATACTTATCTAGACAATTACGTTTAATTTTATACCATTTTATTGACATGTAAGTGATCTATGCTGAAAGATAGATTGATGTATTGTACGCTTTTGAATTTTCGATTTAAATGACAAGTATAAAAAGGAGTTGAAAAGGTAAATTTCTGTAATAAACAGAATATATTTTATACAGAGCACCGAACGCTATTAACTCCATCTTCAGCTAGGAGTAATGACAACCAGTTAACAGATAGTGATTAGGTCAATCGCACGGGATCGCACAAGAGAAGCAAAGTACAATTGAAGGCATCTGCTGGAAATATATAATTATCTGACGATAATCAGTATAAAAGGGCTGTCTGTATAGGCTGTGAAGAATTAAAAAACGATAACCGTGAACTGCACTGCAAAAAACACCGGAACGTAAATAAGTAATTTACATATAGCTTTATTAAAAATGTTAATAGTGAAATTCAGGCCCTATGAAAAAAAAGGATTATTTTAAATGCCACTTTTCTAGCTCCTTTTATACCGTATAACCATTTTTTATTAATAGTAATTATATATATAAACAGCTTACAGATTATATTCAATATTTAAATGTTACAAAATCCGAACATTTGTTTTATTTTACAATACTGTTTCATAACCTTGTATATAGGTATCCTCCTCGTCATGTCAGCAATCCTGTAAATTATTGTCAAAAATATATATATTTCTAAATACAAATGTTAGTGTGGTTATAAGTATGTAATACAATTTACACATATTATGCTCTAATTAAAATGTGGCAAATACGTTTTATAAATTCAGAAGACTTCAATTTTGTAATAGTTGACTATGAAATATATTTGAAAATACGGATATGATTTTGGTTCTAGAAAATATGGAATTATATTATTGTTACAAATATAAAAATAATATTTTTATTATTTTACTACACTATTAATCAACAATATTCTATAAAATGTGAACAAATCAAAGGAAATTGGTACGAGATTCGGTGTAGCAATTCTTTACAATATATATTTATTATTATTATTTTTGAACTTTTTAAATTGTAAAATCTGTGTTACCCTTTTTAATTTTTCTATTATGGTTTCTATTATGGTTTTATAATTAATAATAGATATATTAATGAAACTTAAAATTCGTTTTTAAAATCTCTCATCATTTAATAATTTCATTGAGTGAAATTTCATATACTCTCTTTCTAAACCATATTAATTTAAAATACAAGAAAATATTTGTATTCATTTAAAATTTATAATTGCATACATATCATATACTGGATGCTTGTATTACAAGTACTTTTACTACTTATATTATGTATACTACTTGTATACTACTTGTATACTACTTGTATACTACTTGTATACTACTTGTATATCATTCCATTCATTTTTGCTTCTGTTATGACTACTTTACTAGTGTAATTGTTACACAGATTCCAAATTCTGAACCTATATATACATCTATATTATATTTTTTGTATGAAAAAAATACATTTACTTACTGTCCTGTATACCTCCATGTAAAAGTTGCGGCCACAAAATTACGAATATCTACAATTTTAAACAGATATAAAAATATATGCTTTTAAAATATAGATATTCTGTAAAATTTTTGCAGGATAACAAAACAATTCAAATCTCGAACTCATTTGTCGTTAGTACTACAGCAATACTATTATAATTTTTAGTGTAAATTGGCGGGATTTTATTGACATTTTACCCACAAAATATTTTTTGGATAAAGACAACATTTGGTTTTGTAATCACCCACCATCCCACACAAATCATGCACCAGAGAAGATAATGGTTACTATAAATTATGAACACTAATATTCTATAATATTACAATATTTTTATTCTGTTATATTCCTCAAATATATGCATGATGAAAAAGTAAACATGACATTAATTATTAAGATTGAAAGATTTCCAAAAAACGGTGGAAATGCTTAATTTAAGGGAATTTTACAAGGCCTTCTTGACTGCGATATTGTTCATTATATAAAAAATATATGATATTCCATAAAAATCAGTTATTATTTCAATAATTATAAAAAAAATTACATCGAAATGACAACATTATGAAAATAAATATAAGAGACTAACATTAATATCTAGGGTTGTTACTACCTTCATTATTTCACACCAGCTTTCTTCTGTTTGTATGGTCTATAGCCCCACAGACTTGTGTCGACCATATATATCAGGAAAACCTTTTTGCTTTTTTACTGGCTGCTTTGGAATTCAGAAAAAATTGTCCTAAAAAATTGTATTTTCTGGTCAACTAATTATTTCGCTAGAGCCTATATAGGTTGTCTGGAGAGAACATCATTTTTTATTTCGGTAATTTTGTATTGCGGAAACATTTTCAATTTTCCCTTCGTTACTTTTTTGTTTTGTTATGTATTTTTGTATTATGATTTTTGCTATTAATATTATTATTCGTTTTTTAATATAAATCTAAATATCTGAATTCCCTCTAATCATGTATTACTAAACTGAAAAGCCTGTGTATTTTCACCTGTATATTTTTATTAATGTTTGTGATGTGTATTTCTGATGAAATATTTAGACATTCGTAGACAGTCCAATTAAATGTTACATATGAAAATATAGATAACGCACAATACATCATTTTCATTGTCATATTGATAATACTGAAATATTGGGGCGTATAATGAAGCATACTATATTCTTACTTAGTGTTATTAAAGAATATATCCATCAATAGTTACTGAATTTCAGTAATTTCATAATCAATTACAGCATAAAGCTATTTATCATTACACTCACTCTCAATGTTACTATATTATCTTCCTTTATTTTCAGCCAGAATAAACTATGCATAATATTAATGCCTATACAGGGTGTCCCAGAATTCACTGTCACTTAGACATATAATACATTGTAACAGGTATACATGTGTTAGAAAGCTTTATTTTTTTATTAAAGCACTTCTAATAGAAACAACCAAGAACAAGTAAAATGTACAAAGTATCAGTATGGCAAAAACAAGTAAAATGTACAAAGTATCAGTATGGCTCTACTTGAAGCCCATTCAGTTCTATACACTTATGAAATCTTGAAAAAGTTCTTTGGTTAATTTTGTCTAGCATCTCAAGAGGAATCTGATCGAATTCTTGTCGAATAGCTTCTTTCAGATCATCAGCGTTTCTTGGTTTTCGTGCATTGAGCTTGGACTTGAGTATGCCCCATAGTGCGTTGTCACACGAAGTTAGATCGGGACTACGGGCAGGCCAAGGAGTTGGTCCATATTTTCCTACCCATCGATCCTGGAATGTGGCGTTCAGAAATTCTCTAGTCGCTAAAGCAGTATGGGCAGGCGCCCCATCCTGATGGAAATGCGCAGATAGGAGTATGCCTCTTTCCTGTAGGGCTGGGACAAATTCGTCTCGAAGCATTCGAATGTAACATAATGAAGCAATACATAACGTTTTGGATTTTACAATGTCTAAGTGGCAGTGAATTCTGGGACACCTAGATATAGCTGTTATTATCAAATTAAACTTTTTATGTCTTCACGATATTTTTTTCTTTAATTTTAAAACGGTTAAAATATAATGAGGTCATCAATTTCTTTAAAATTTTATATTTTAAACAAAATTCAAATGTAATTATCTTCATGATTATTTTTCATTTTATATAAAAGATTTATTTATTTATTATACCATATATATTAAATTATACTTCAAAAGTACAAAATCCACAATAAGATTTGATAATATGAAGTATAATCACTATAATCAATTATCTTACTCTTTCTAATTGTCAAAAAACACATTGTCAACAAATTTTCTCTCTCAAATTATAGAGACAAAATGTTTATAATTAAATGATGTGACAGTCAAAACATTTATAATATAAAGAGCTTATTATTGTCAAAATTCTACTTTTATTAAAATGTCTATTAAATAAATTATGATGTCATTAACTTGAATCCCCGTGACTAATTAAAAGTAATATAGTTCACAGATGTTGAAAATTTTCATGTGATAAATAATATTAAAATTTGAAATTAATCAATTGAACACTTTTTAAATTACTGTCGCTTAAAAATGTGTCTGATTTTTACCAAACTCCTTGTTGGCTGTTCTACAAACAATTTTGAAAATAAATTATATATTGTAACTAATATAGTTTCTAACCTATATACTACATTATTTACAAAATATTACAAAATATGATAAATCCTGTTATTATGCATTTTTATTTAGTTATTGTATATTATATACTACAGGGAATCATTCACTCTTTGTCTATTTAACCTTATCAGTTTTATATTCATTATTCTTACGAAGAGTGGCGTTCTACTGCAGCTATAAATATATAATGAATCAAAAATATTAAGTTTTTTAACCTTTTTCATTTATGCTGTTCAGTGAAACTAATTTTAAAATGCAATATGTTGCCAGCACATCACCTATTTCTATAGTTATAGATTCAAAATTATTCATTTTAAAATATCAATATTTTATATAGCACAAATTATCAATATATATATAGGTATATATATATAGAAACGATGTGAAAGATATATAGAAAATTATAGACTTACGGCGTTTTGTCATCATCATATCGAATGTTATGAAGTAGTTTCCAAACCACGCACCAAATTTTCAAATACATTAATTAACATTTGACAAATATATCCTACATAAGCGTTTGCGAAGGGAATCCTACTTGAGCACCTCACGAGTGACTAAAAGTATTCATTCATTCACCTATATAGGTCGCATAAGAATACAAACACTACGAATTGACTACTGAACCTTCGGAACTTATTAGAGATCTCTAAAAACGTGAGTTGGGATATCTGATACATTTGAGTCACCAGAGGAGAAGAATGGCGGACATTGGTCTCTTATTATCAATAAAAGAGGTTCTTAACTCAACTGTGTGTGTGTCTAAATAATGTGTGGTCTCTTACCAAGAGTAATTATAGGTGAACACGAATTCAAAGTATGAAGCTGTCATAGATAATATGTATATAGAAGGTATTCGAGGTTGTAGTATTCTGTGTATCTGTGATTTACTCTATACGCAAAACGGAAATATGTATCCAAACACAAAAGTAATTTGTCCCGTTATACCTAAGTGTCAGAACCGATGTTGATGAGCAGCTACATCAAATACACTGAAAAATGAAAGTTAAGCTGTGATGCAATGTTTACGCCCTTGTTATGAACAAAAAAGAATAGTGTCATTATAGGTTTGAAGCATATATTCACACAGAACCGCGACTCTGTTCCAGATCAACAGTGATCTTATACCTTACAGTATATATATATACTAACCAATTATTTTAAATAGTGTATTGTAAAACACCAATCTAGGCCTACCCCTAAAGCACACCCATGTATGTAAGCAAACCAAATTAGTATATCTCTCTACTTTTTAACTGGGGTAATCAATAAATAAGCTGACATCATTACCATCTACTTATGCTATATAATATATCCTTGCAAACCAGTCAATCATCAATTGTGACAAAATTGTAACAGCTGACCCCATTTTCAGGTTTTAGACCCGTGTAGGATGGTATGTATTAGGGAAATGGATCGGTATATTTTTATACCCTCAAACTAAGAATTTGTTCGTCTATTTCTTACTTTTACAAACATTTCAATCACTATAATACAGGACGCAGGAAATGAGAAAATAATTTGGAGTTGTCTTGCTTGGCACATGTCAGAATTCTTGCCAATGGCGATGACCGGTTTAACACAGAGATTAATATATTATACATCTCTTATAGACATACCTACATGTTATATATGACAGATAGCATGTGGCTAAAGACGAAAATTGACTACCATTCAATTAACGAAAAATTATTGCGTGTCGTGTTATAAAATTTTAGAAATGTTAATATATTTGACATATCATTTCATCACATAATAATTTTTTATAGATTGCGTTTTATACTTTCACATAATAAGAATTAATGTCTAATTTTATCTTTTATTCAGATGGAAATGTCAGTGCGCAGTAATAATAAATCAGGTGTAATCTACACATAAACATAGATTTGTGGAATTATGTGAAATTCACGCACGCTTTATAATTTTGAAATGTAATTTAACTTAATTGTTTTATTATTAAGTTAAACATATTTTTTACGCAAATGAAAGTTCTGCAAATAAATATCGTTATCAATATCAAATACACTATTTTGTAAACCGCTTTCAAACGCTATAAACTTTATGGCTTCTATAATTGAAACATTTCACAACCATTCTATATGAATGAATGAATGAATGAATGAATGAATGAATGAATTTAAATAGAAGAAGAAGGAAGAAGGAAGTCCTGATGTTGCCTACCTGAAGAAGGAAGTCCTGATGTTGAGTTTATATTATTATTTTTCTTATTCAAGAGATTTCCAGACACTTTCTCGGCTGGAAGTCGTTCAGAAGCGCGTCTTTGCAGCAAACTGGGGATCCCTGACGGCGACTGTACCGTTGAATTGGACCGCTTCAGACTTCTAAAATACAAACAGCAAAATAATTACCGTAAAATGGAGAGAAACAACAGTTGTTTTTAAAAACATCGTATCTAGCTTTATTAAATATACGAAAAATCAAATAAATTATTAATTCAAAATGTAATTATAACTAAATTATGGTTTGAATATTGAATCTATGAGACTATTTTTTTTTAAATTTCAGCAAAAAACATTTATAACGGGAAGCTATTTTATAGAAAATTTTATTTTCCCCAAATAAATAAGACGTTATGAACAGTAAAAATAGATGCTTTATCTACTTTTCCGTAATGGGATATAATATTTTTAAAGTGTTTTAAAATCTAAGAGAATGTAACTAAAACTGCTTTCTAATTATTCAAATTTCGATTTATAGATTAAATATAAGTAAATAATTATATTTATAGACAGTTGTATCTATGAGTAGTATGCGCGTATTTTAAAACGTTTTGTTTAAATAATATAAATTAAAAAAATATTTTTATATGTAAATTCATATGACATTTCTATAATATAAAATATTTTACCTGTTTCATATTTTAAATGAAAGTTACAATTACGACCTTAACATATCTTAAAAGTGATAAAGTTATATCTAAAATCAATTTTATTTATTTTCGTTATCCTAAATGATTTAGTTTATATTTATACTTATCGTGTAACTACCTCCGGTACTGACTACAATATTTCAACAAAGTATTAGTTTGTAGTTAGCTATACTAGATTAGAATTGCATTAAAAAGGGAGCTTACTTCTCATCTTTTTCATTTTCATTATTATTTCTGGTCGGTTCAGTTTTAGTTTCCTGTTTCAAAGTAGACGACGTATTTTTCGATGGATCGTCTAATGAACACTCCGACTTTGTTTGTTGTTTGAATCGCGAGAGGTTGTAGAAGAGACTCAGAATTGAACGAAGACTTCCTTCTTGGATTTCTATGGAAGGTATATATATATAATGTATAATATATTCAGAAGTGAAAATATATATGTAAAACTAAAGATACATGGAAACGAATAAATGTAACGATCAATAAAAGTAGAAAATTGGATATAATATTTTATGTGCAGCCATTGAAAATATTTTTGAAATTTAATATTTAAAGCATATTGTATTTAAATATTATTTAAATATAATATATTTAAAATATATTATTTTTTAATATATTTTCTAAATTTGAAAACAAAATTGTAAATTATTCAGGTTTTTAATTTTTTTAATTAAATTTTAAAATATATTGAATGAATAATATATATTATATATATATATAAGTCAATATTTTTATATTGAAAAAGATTTATTTTTCTCTAAATTCTCCTTAAAAATTTGTAACATTTAAATATGTTTAAGTAAAATATATATATCCTTACATTAACGTTAGTATATATATATATATACCATATACCACATACCATATACAATAAAATATAAATAGTTTTAAATATTTCAATAAACACAATGACTTTATATAGTAAACTAATTTGCTGTATAATTAGTTCTTAAATTAAATAAATTAATTTCAATCAATTTTGAATTAATAATAAATAACTATTTTAATCAACAAATGCAAACCTTGATCGATTATATAATTTACATAATAGAATTTTTTTTTTTAAATATTCAATTATTCATTAATATTATTAATTTTTTTAATTTTGATTTATAAATTCACTCCATAATACATGAACCAAAATAGGAGTTCTTAAAAATGTTGGTATACTTACGTTACGTAAACTAGTTACAATCTATAATACTCATAGTGTATAATATAGTAAACGAATAAATCAAAATTAAATTAAATTTCTCACCCTTTGCCAATATTCCAGTTGTATCCACTCCAATTGTATTTAAAGTTACAAGGCAAGTTTCAACATTCGCAAGCTGTAAAATAGAAATAAATTTCTGGTTATATAAAATCCACAAAATCAATCAAGCATAAAATGTTCCTATTACCACTGGCGCCAATAACAAGTACGATTTTTTTTTAAATATTATAAATCAAAGAGCCCAGATTTGTGACCAAAACACACACAATACATGATTACAGATATATTATCACGAAATATTGGCTACTTATTCAAATGTCGACTTTGTAAACCGTCAGTCCTCCACAACGACTCAATCGCAATATGTTGTCGATTGACTTGATCTATATCCAACCAGGACCAAGACTGAACGGAATGAATGGGACTGCACCGACCGAGTTGTGTCTAGGCCTATGACGACGTCGACTATCGAAATCTAGTTAGAGCCAGTCACCACCACACCGATGGCACAGACGAAGAAAAAGTGTAGAGACTGAACACACGCACACACACTCTCTCTCTCTCTCTGGCTGCCGAATTTCTTGACATACTAAATTGTATAGCACTAGACCTACGCGGAGTGGAGGGAGCAGTTGTTTTCCTAAACTAAGGTCTTCCGTCAACTTAAAAGAGACGGGGTATAAAGAGTATTTAGTCGACATGGCAATTTTCCCCTGTTCCCGGCTGTGCCATCCTAATGAGTCATTCTCCCCGGGGCACACAACGTTGAATATTTGACTTTAAAATTAATCCAACATAATCGTTTCTTAATGATTACGGATGTTCCAAAATATATTTTTTATAAAATTTGTTTCTATCTTAATTTTTCACTCTAAATTTTTTTAAGTTGGTCTATTTGTATGTTATATAAAATGTATGTAATTTTGTCAAAGTTACGCTATTTAACTAGTCAGAATTATGCAATTATCATTATTTACAAAGTTCGTGTAGGACACTTCACAAAACTTCCACCTCCATAATGTATATTATAGAAAGAGATTTGTTTAACTTCCAATGAGGGTCACTACACGTAATACTAGTCATAAATATGGATATCTTGATAATACGTATTTCAAACGATATTCAGGGCCGTACCGTGGGGGGGGTGCGTTGGGTGCGATCGCAACTACCCGCGCAAAAAAACAGATCCGCTTATACATGCAATTTTTTAATTTTAGGTGCATTTTACGGTTTTTACTATAATTAACTAAATTACAATAAAAAAATATGTTAAAAAGGTCCACTTATAGTATATTCGCACCTACCTGAAATGAAACCACGGTACGGCCCTGGGTAGTTTATTGATCCTATTCGGACTCAGTTGGTGTAGGCGGTAACTACGGTATAGAGTACCAATCCGGAGGTATTGGATTCAATTCGAAAGCTGAGTGAATCTTTCTGTTGTCAAAGTATTAATTAAATATTATTCCGATTATATTTCCAACGTATTTGGCCGCTTGTTACATGTAATATTTGTACGTTGGTTTAAGATTAGTATTTGCCATATAGTTTATTTGTTTCGCTTATGTTTTTGTCGAAATAAGTGCAATATACTACTCCATAAATAATTATATGTTTTGTATTAATAGTATAACTATAATTAATATTATCACAGGCAACTGGCGATATTTAATGAATGAAATATACATTAATTCCTAAGGTCATGTAATAACACAATCTGAGACAGAATCAATGGCGTTGTGAACTTAAGAAATGATGGCGTTACCGCTTAATTGGAGCACCTATCAGGAAGTATTAGTTTCGCGATTACCTAAATGAGGGGATTTTTACATATTTTTAATTTATTTAAAAATTGCTATTCTGTTTATATTTTCATAATAAATATAGCAGCAGTATACTACTCTATAATTAATAATAGTAAAATTTTAATTATTACAGACAAAAATTATAATTCAATCACAATATATATATGAGTCCATACAGCCATTGATTCGGGCTCAGATGAAGTAAGTTGTAAGTACTTTGTCCCTATATTCAAAGGTATTATGTTTCATTCCCTATCTAATTGATTTTTTCTATTTTGTAAATATATATAAATTGCAATAATACTTTATCGCGTCCAGTGCGATAAAGTAATAATAAATAATTATTTAAAATTGTAATCTAATTTAAATATGCTAGAAATATAATACCACGGAAATACATGCATTCAATTAATGAAACAACTCAATGGCTTTTAAAAAACTGGATGCTTCGCATCTTGTACTTCAAATACTCATATTTGTAAATGTATAGTGGAAGCTCTGTGTAATCCATATTACTTATGTACACATAGAGAACAAATTAAAAAATAATTAATTTAGAATTTATGTTGATAACATTTTTATTTGAGCACAACATGCACCTGTAGTGACTGCCGGCCACATCAGACGCAATCTTGTATTCCAGAGTTAACACTAAGGAGGAATGTACAACATCAACTAATTTATTGCATTAGAACCTCATATTTACATAGTATTTATAAAGGAAATTTAGAAAATTATTTGTAAATAGCATTGTCAAATAAGAAATTTTCATTGTATTCAGGAAATCTTTTTAAAAAATATATAAATTAATTTGATAAACGTTAAGTAAAATTCAGTACGTTTCTTTAAATATTTATTTTGATAAACATAGCTAAATAATAAGTAAAAATACTAGTAAAATTGTTTCACATGTGCATGTGCTAATGGGTTAATGTAATAATTGGTAGTAGATTTATCCAATTGAAATAAAGTGCTACCCCTACTGTCAAACGAATTTTCCTTCATGTACTAGCTTAGGAATATTTGTTGGATTACATACACTTTGAAGGAAATTTTTAATAGTAAGGCAAGTTATGGGGAATACGACTCACGAAATTAATAGCTGCTCTGTTGATCATCAACATCATTGTAAACAAGATGAATTATTTTTTGTAGACATTTCTTTTCTTAGTGTAACTACAATAATTGGAACATTTGGAAACCTGGTTATCTTGATCTCCGTCATTTTTCTACCAGCAATGCAGCGCAGTGTCAACTGGTTCATTTCAAACATCGCTATTGCCGATCTTACCATCTGTGCATACATTCTGCCCACAATACTTGCCAACCGGTTGAATTGTCACAACCTGTCTCATCCCATTGTCTGTTCAATGAACGCTATTCTCGTCTTTATGTGCGCCGGAGTCTCCAACTTTACCTTCATGCTGATCGCTATCAATCGCCGGATGTTTGTTCTTTATCGCAGCACTTATTTGAAAGTTTTCTCCAAGAAATTAGTTATTGTATATTGTGTATCAACATGGCTATTATGGCTCGGATTTAGTTTGTTCATGTATTTTATCGGCACCTTTCAATATATCGATGAAGCCTATATCTGCTTCTTCTGTGATAACAAGGCACCATTTTGGGTCAGTTTTATTCTGACACTTTTTGGAGTAGCAATTCCAACCTCAATTGCGTTATTCTGTTACATCTCCATTATCTACAAGATATTACAAATACGAATGCGTGCAATGAAAATAGACGTCACTAACAGCTCCTTTTCAGACCGATTGAACTTGTTTAACCGTGAAAAACGGGGTTTAATTGCTGTAATTGTGGCATTCAGCCTATTTAATATTTGTTGGGGTCCTTACTGCATTCATGTTTACATCGATTATTTTGTAGGTTCGGTATCTGGGTTTTCTCACAAAACTTTTCTTTGGATGTCAATAATGAATTCCTCACTAAATCCTATAGTTTATGGTGCTCTAAATTCCGAATTTCGTAGCTCCTATAAAAACATTTTTAATTTAAAATGTAAACAAAATAAAATTAACGCAATTACGCATAAATTACGGTAAATTTTATTTTTTAATCAATTAAAAAATTATTTATCTATTGTATTTGCAGATTGTTATCCACTGAATTTTTTAACCCTACTGTCAAAAGTTTATACCTCGTTTATACATTGGCTAATTTTTATAATAAAGGATTATTTATATATTTCATTGAATTATAACAAAATACTTTTAACGACAGAACCATCTTGTGATGTGCATTTCAGAAAATTTCGTTCACAAACATAAAAGTAAACATTTGATTTTTTGATGAAAAACTGAAATGTGTGTGTATTTAAAAACAACTTAGAAGAAAATTTAAATTAAGAAAAATATAACATGATTACATTATTTTCAAAGAATCCTGTATTAATCCAATAAAACTGCTTTAAATTAGTATTCTACCACAATGTTTGTATCTCCCTCATATAAATCAAACGCTATTCAAATAATCATTAACCAACGACATTTATTTCAATCATTGTT
>JAUZND010015451.1:0-52788 GCA_034780555.1 Coelogynopora nodosa | reverse complement strand
CGATTTCTTTTTGCTCACTAGAAACAGTGAGCAAAAAATTTTGCTCACGCATTTATAATATAAGCGTGGCATAAAATGTAATTTTAAAATTTTAAATCGATAATATTTCCCGTTTCATTAGTCTAACGATTTTTAGAATTTCAGAATATCCAATTCTGTTCAAAAAATGTGAAAATAGATTCTAATAATGTATTTTTCTTATGGTTTTGAAATATTTTTTTCTAATGGTTTTGAAATAGATTATTCTTATTATTTTTCTTATGGTTTGTAAATAGATTCTTCTTATTATTTTTCTTATGATTTTGAAATATATTTTTATTAACACTTTTATAAAGTGTCTCTCTCACCTCAGGATGACAGCCATTCATGTATAGCCCAGAGCATTGACACCTCTTGAGACACATCGGCCCCCAGGTACCCAGCGGACAGCTCAGATGACACTGGGCTCCGTAGAACCCGGCCGCGCACAGACACCGGCCCGTGACACGATTGCATCGGCCGGTGGAGCAGTACTGGGGACATCGGAGCTCGCAGTCGGCCCCGTACCAGCCAGGGGGGCAGCCCTCCTGGCATCCTGGAGCTGACATACCCGGGGGACAGCGGCAGAGTCCAGTGCTGGGGTCACACTCGGCCTTGGCGGGACAGCGGCACTGCTGATTGCAGGACTTGCCGAAGTATCCCTGTGTGGGGAAAGAGGGGGAACAACGTGAATATTTGAAATTAATTTTGTCTGGCTAGAAGGAGACGAATTTGATTTTTAAGACATTAAATTTACTGTGTATATTTGAAACATTTCTGATTGATGATATATATACAAGACAGTATTCTAATAAGATTTTTATAGTAAGTAAGGAAAGTAAACTAAAAATGAGAAAGTCGGTGTTCTTAGTGAATCTAACAAAATTAACATTATTGTCAGTGTTTTAAAAAATATATATTATATTCCTTAATAACACAGTTTTGCATCAGAAACATGTGAATACAATTAAAAAATTAGAAAACTTTAATAGGTCGCAGGCAAAATGGATAGGAATGCAGAATGTTTGATGATGAGTTTGATCCTCGCTTTGTTGTCATAGAGTTAATGTTATTCTGCGCATTTTCAGTTTAATCCACACCTCCTTCCTTTATTCATGTTTCGAAATTATCAGTGATTAATAATATATATCTTTATGATTAAAAAAACATATTGGAATAGCACATTGCAGTACTTTTGATAATCGTGATTGTCATGTTATAGTTAGAATTAACAAATTTGTCCCAGAAGGACACTTACATTCATAATATGACATTTTTTAGTTGCTAAACACCGATTTAATGTCAGAACTGAATTTCAGTTGCGGACAATGTTTTTGATTGATTCTGGGTAATTCGAGGTTGTTGAATTCAAATCCAATTGATGCTACGTTGTCATCTTTGGAGAAATTGAGATATTTAGGAAGGGTCGACAATCAATGGTCACCAAAATGATATTTTTTTTATATTTCAAGTTCTAAGTGTCACATATTAATGATTTATTTTATGATTTTGCAGTTATTCTAAGACAATTTATGTGAAACCCCCCTCCTGTTATTATCGTCTTTATTCACTTCCACTTGTTCTTTCATTGCAACATTCAATCTCAGCATGATATCCACAAAAAGCAGAGCACGACAATTTAGTATTAACAAAGCTACATCTAACTTTTTAGAAGAGACTGGTTACTGAGCACATCTTATCAACTTTGAAATTGGAAATACTTCTTTGGACGGCAGAGATATTGGAAAAAATTTATATATATACCATCATTTGTCCACCCAGTTCAGTTGGATCACAATGTGACGTGGTCCCACTTTCAATGTTGCTAATCTGCAGCTACCTTTGAGCAAAATGATCGTGTAATGTGTATAAATATTCTGTAAACTAAAAAGTATGAAGATCAGTTGAAAAATGTCTGGCACTCATATTAGAGAAACCATTTTGAATATAAATTATGTACATAATATACGTAAATGGAAAAATATTTAATTAATAATTTATTTATCTTTCCTGACCTATAAAAAAATGCGAAGACATAAAAAATCATTAGTCTGTAACACATATAACTTGAAATATAAGATAATATTGTTTTAGCGGCCATCTTGGACGCCCTCATGAATATCTCGATTTCTCCAGATTTCAATTCAACACAGTTGAATTCTCCAAAATCTATAAAAAAGCATTGTCACTCCGTACCGTACTCTAAATTCAGCGCTTTCAATGTGGTCACCAGACTAATAACATTCGTGTGACTTATGACACCGACCAACCTTAAGACACTTGGACTCGCAGAGCTCCCCTGTGAAGCCATCGGTACATTGGCATCCGCTGAGGAAGGGGTTGCACTTGCCCCCATTGGAGCACATGGCGCAGGTCAGCCTGCACATTGGGCCGAAGGTACTGGGCGGGCAGGCTGGCAGAACACCCAGAGCACACAGAGTCAGAGTCAGAGTCAGAGTAAAGGGTTATGCGCGGTGGAAACATAACTGTACATTGTTCGTGAATTATGGAATAATAGGCCGAGACTACATATATCGATGACGAATACAATGGAACTGAATATTAGACAAGACTAGAATCATTAAAACTATGGAACGATACAAAAAATATATATTATGAGATTTCCGTCTTAAAAAACGTTATAATAATGTTTGAATAAGTATCACTATACACTACAGTAAACTTTAATATTCAAATAAAAATAAAAATAAAATTAATTTAATATTTTAAATTCAGTATTCCGATATTTTTATTTTGATAAAATAATTGTTTTATCTGGCGAATGCTTTCAGAAAGATTTTGGTTAAGCATATTTTATTAGAAATATATAGATATACATTAAAAAACCAACAGTTTAACATTTATTTAAAAAATATATACTACGTACAAAATAAATCGACATATTTATCAAAAATAGTATTCTAAGATTTTCTCGTGTTTTCATAAAAAATGAAGTCTACCTCTGAATAATTGTTACATAATAATATAATCATTTATTTTGAGAATGTGATATTTTTTTTTAATTATAATAAAACGTCAAACAAAACCACATAACTATTGATTACATTTATTGTGCCTTCAGCAAAACTCAAGGCTAAAAGATACAACAAAATAATAATATTGATTATATTAAAACAATAATGGAAAAAAGCAGTCAAACTGTAAAAGTATAGTATTAATACTGCCGACAATGATATAAATTACGTATTGTAAATATTGTTTCATTAAAACATACATTCACTGTTTAACACATATTGAATTTAGTAATTTTTACTATAACTTTAATGTTTACCGATATTAGGCTGGAATTAAATGTTCCACAACTTGAAAAATTATAATATTGACTTATTTTTTTTAATACAGAAAGTCAAGAATGCGTTTTTGAAATATTACATTGATTCAAAAGATAGTAAACAATCCAAACATATGATAACTTATTCAATTAGCAATTACTCGTTAATCACGCAATTTACCGAATATTTTTATCCGATTTATACATGCTGCAGTTATCAACAAAAAGTGACTGTTAACAGGTACACAATATTTTAAAATTATGAGATACATTTTATTCCAATATTTTATGCAATAGTGTACAACTGAGCATATTTATCACCTCTTCACTATAATCCGTAATATAAGTAAATTTAAGCCACTTTTTAGGTGTTTTGTTTTGTAGAATCTTTTTATATAAGCATGCTGCCAATAGATTGCTTTAGAATTTAATCTCAAAAGTTTTGAAGAAATAATTTTTATTTGGCCGCAACAGTTGGGAAAACTGTGACAACCAGGGGCTGTAACAAATGAATCGAATTTGGGGAAAGAGAAGGGAATTATATAGTATGTACAACTACCAAATGTTCTGCCAAATTAAATTCATATGTTTCACGTCAAATCATCCACTTTTAGGTACAATGAACCGAGTGCTAAACGGTTCCCCAAGAGTCCCTGTTTTATAAAGGTTTCAAGTATTGTATGTAACAACTCCTACAATTTCTATATTTTGTATCGCTTGTTTAAGATGCCTTTGCGGTGTTTATCGTTTAATATTAAGCTTCCGAGTGTAACAATCGATCCTCTCGTGCGACGGTAACATCTCACTTCATATTATCAGTAATGTTACTTGCAGCATTCTACATGGGATGCATGGTTATCTTTACTTTGAACTATGTTATGAGATCGTATCTTGAAATGTACATTTAAATGGAATCGTATTTCGCGCAATATTTTTCAAATGTGACTGTATCTTGACAGATATACTTTTAATAGAACATCATATATTACCGTATCTCATTATTGCCATATATCATCTCGCCTGATTTCAAATCGACCACAAAAAAGGATTAATTTAGAAAAAATAGCATTTGTGTTAACAAAGAAATATTTCTCAGTTTACCGTCTGAATTATTTTATTCTGTACTAGTATATTCTTTACAACATCCGTCGTCCTACTATAAAAAATTCAATTTTGTTAGCCAAAATGATAAAAACTATTAACTGTTTATACATTAATGGAAATTATATATCCTGCAATAATTGTTATTTCTTTAAAAATTATATGTAAAGATAAAACGTTGATTTTTTTCTTTTTTAAATCAACTACTTAAAATGGCAAATTGCTCTTCGACGACAAACTATAAGGAGAGCTGTTATATGCAGCGATTAAATGAAATTCTGGGATATTAGAAGTACATCTTTAACTTGTACAGTTATAAAATTCCAATTCAAATACTTATTAAATTCTATAAAACCAGATTTATTGAAACTTTCAGTGACATATTGTCAATCGTATGTTCATTGGCGCCGGAACAGGGGGCAAGGGTGGCCTTAGCCCATTAACATCTATGATGGAGGTGCAAATGTATCTTTTGCCCCACAAAAAAATTCAGAAACTTAAAATTATATACAGGAACCAATAATATATAAAATGCATAACTTTATGTATTTAAAAAAAATCTATTTTATATACAATGTATAATTTTTAATAATATTGTTATCACATTAAATCTTTTTAACTATTCAAAAGTGCTCACTCACATATTTATTTAGCCCCCAAAAAAGAAAAATAATTCCGGCGCCTATGTATTGTTAAAATAAATAGTATAAAGTTAAATAATGACATTGATTATTCTGAATTATTTATAGGCTGATTTGTTAAAAATATCGTTTTTTTCAAAAAATTGTTATATTAAAAAATGATAGAGTACATATTGTATTTAACCGTAAATGTCAATCAAGTGTCATTTACTAAGTTCAGATATAATTTCTTTCACATACGCTGATTTCTTCGAAGTTAGAGGTCATCTTTCGGAATGCTTTCTCCTTTTTGCGATAAGTATAGAATGGCAGTTGTTCTGCGAGGAAGATTTGATTAGTGTGGTGTTTTGGCCGGCAAAGTTGGTTTTCTTTCGCAAGCTCTCCAAGCACAGGAAAACTTCACATAGATTGAACTCTGGCGAATATGATGGTTGCTTCAGAAGTTCGACGTTCATTGATGCCAGAAAATCAGTGGTGGCTTTAGAAAAATGAGACGGAGCATTATCATGAATTAATGCCATGTTCTCGAACTTGATGGGGTTGGCAGCTGATTGAAGGATTGATCCATTTCCCGCGGAAAGTCTATATGGACCCCTGAATTGACTGACTCATTTTTGTCCATAACATTGAAGAAACGATCTCCTCTAAGACTTACTGCAATTATAAACATGAACTTTGCTTCCATAGTTGATCTTATACACTACAACTCTTATACAACTATTTCTGGAAAAAACGTATTTTTTAACGAATCAGTATTATTACTGTTCACTATATATAATGGTTCAAAGTATAATTATTTTATATTATGTATGGTATGCTATCTACATTATCTACCTTTTGTGCATAACTTTCAAATATTATAAACCACCGATTTATACGTGTATAGCAATTATGTCAAAATTAAATAAAAAGAAGCATTTGAATTCCAAAACATAACATATATATAGCAGAATATGTCAATAAGCGTTACGAATGAATAATACATTTATAAATAAATATATGAACGAAACTAATCAAATTGATGACGTATACTCAGCATATGATGTTTAAACGGTGCCATATATCATTTGCAACATATATGTACATTAAGTAGATGCATTTCCTGTTGAACTCATTTGGCTATCTCAAGTCATACTTACAAACTATTAACTAATTTAGTTAACTGTCATAAAAACACATCAATGAAAACAATCGAACGATCCACAGCCTTTGCCAAAATTTATTTCAATTTAGATTTAAATTCATGATGTAATAAGAAACCCTATTCTTCACAGATTCTTCCCAAACATTGAAAACTTGTGAATAGGTCTGAGTGGAAAACAGATATAATATGGCAAAGTGGAAGAAAAAATTAAGATTGGAAAATGTGTGCATCATTGCGGGAAACTCTCCCTTTTTATAGGAAATGAGAGAAAGTGTGATTTGACTTCCATATTCTGTCAATTGGTATCCGATGTTAGATGACCTTTGTTTACCCTGAGGTCGATACTCCCCTCTTTGTCAATACAAATCTAAAACAAATTTACAAATATTTGTATATGGTACCTATAATCCTATAGTTGAACATATTGTATGTTTAACAGCATTTTTGTTATTGTTCATAAATAAATGACTAATTTTACTGAATCAGTGACAACAAATCGTAAAACATAAAAATAGTTTTAAAACTATATTTTCATAATTAGGTGTAAAAATATGTTCATGCAAATAGCTATTAATAAATATATATATTACTATTCCAAATAAAAAAAAAATTTACTTCTGTAAACTAGGTTTACATACTTGAAGAATAATAGAACAGTAAAATTTTGTCATAAATTTAACTATAAAAATAATTATTTTTGACAGATTATAAATAACTTTTATTAAAAAATACAACGCGTAGATAGTTTTCACCATAGTTAATACGGAAGCAAAGAATACACAACATTTATTAAAATATTTATAAAAAAATATTGATAAAACCTCCATTTATAATATATTCTTGGTTTACGTAAATGACTGACTCAATATCACAATTAAAACAATAAAGAGTTGATTCTTTATCTCACAATTAATTCATTTATCTTTCCAAATACGAAACTGTTGTTATAACAGTCTATTTCGAACAATTAAAAATTTTAAAAAAAATTTAGATTGAGTTTCACTGTTTAAATTTTAAAGTTTAAAACCATTTCACTAAATTAGAAGTTTTGAATTAAAAATGAAACTATAATTATATACAAATAGTCATGTTGGATTATAATGTTTAATTGTGTTCAGGTTGGGGTTATCAGAATTCTGTTCACCCAGTGCAGAGTAGACTATTTAATAAAATATAAATAGCACAAGCACACAAGACAGAATATAGAGAACATGAATATTACAACATATAGTATATAATACATATATATATAGATTTAGAAATAAATATATAATATATACATTAAAAAATGTGTTCGACAACAGTGTTAATTACCAGATGCAAAAGGATCGTCTCCCACTGAAAGCATGAACCAGGGGCTACTATTAAGTATAGTAAACATTACAAAATATTGTTATAATATACTGTAAATACTAATAATTCGCGTATTTGAGGATAATTAAGTAAATTCTTCTTATATATCTGCTATTTATATATATGTACTGTGATTATTTATAAAATAGTATTTTCCTTTCTTTTAAAAAGGAATCAATTCCATGTAAAAGTAATTGTTCACAATATTTAATAAGGCAGATATAAAACACACGGTAATATTCTAATCATTGTTATTTGTTGTGAATCATTTTATATTGAACCGATTTAGAAGTATTTTAATTTAAAGTTATTTTTCAATTAAAAATTACGTTTGAAATATATATTTAAATTCAGCGAATAAACACAACATATTTAAAAACAAATTAATAAAAATTATAATTAAAAAAAGAATTAATATACTAACTATTAAATTTCAATTTAATGAAACATTTTATATACAATTTTATTGGAATATACTTATATATTTTAATAGTTTCAGCATGGTTTCAAACATAAGTTTTTAAATATATGAAGAAATACACTGAATAACAGAATAACAATACTTACGCATCTGCTCTTCAGTAGCATTTTTACCACTCGCATCATTGCCGTAATTTGGGTGGTCAGCTGAAATACAGAAGACATAAAAACCTTTACTCTAACTCCAGTTGGCCCTACATCACATTAATTGCCCCTACACATATTGCACAAAAAAGTAACAATAATGAACTTATAAATTACGGGTTGAGCAGGTTCTTCGGTCAGTATTGAGGCGGTCTCCAATCTCACAGACACACTGAAAGCTGCCCGGCGTATTGACACACTTGATTGCGCAGCCGCCATCATCGTCCAGACACTCGTTGATGTCTAGAGAGAAAAAGGAAGTAAATAAAGAAAAGAGAAAGAAAAGGAGAAGGAGGAGGAGGCGAGGGAGAAAAAGATATAGCGAAAAATGGTCGAAAAAGAGTCACTCAATACTTCTAGTGCAATGGGTTACGGGACTTGGACGACTACCACAAATTATGGTCACAAAAAGGACAATTAATTATTAAAACTTGGTAATAAAAGAAAAAGAAAGAGAGAGATTAAAAAAATTAAAAAATATATAAACCCAAATTAAAAAGTAGAAAGCACATAAATGAATAGAGACAAACAGAAAGGAAATACAAATTTAAAAAATTATTTTAAAAAATGGAGGAGTTTTTATAACAATAAATATGTAAATAGAAACAGTTACATTTAAATGACATACATCTTTATTGATATCGATGAAAAGATGCAGAAGGGGTAAGAGATAGAAAGGAGTATTATATAACAGGAAGAAAGAAAAGAGATAGTCAAATGAAAATTTAATATTTATACCTAATAAAGGTAAGCATTTATATAATATATAGAAATTGGATAAAAATCAATATAACAGATGGGCAAAATGAATAGCAATTTTGGAAAAATGTAAAATAGAATTATTTAAATAAAAAGTAATTTGATTATAAATTTAAAAAGCATTTCAATGAGTAAATTTTATAAATGTCGAAATTGTTATTTAATTGTATTCATTATTAATTATTTATTTCCATAATACATACTATTTAGTTAGAATTAATTAATTAAACAAATATATTGCTCAAGTCTAAACATTAAAACCAATTCTTATATAAGCAATAACATTCATTTTCTATATTTCCTTTCTTGATCAATCTATGTTAATTTACTCATTTACGAGTGTAACGTTGTAGTCCAGTCGTTTAATGAATTATATTTGGGTTCTAAAGTAGTTCATATAGATTTATATATTTGAATATTTAATAATTAAATATATACATTCATTTATATATTATTAGAAAATAAAGGTAAAAAATTCACACAATCTCATATAATTTCAAGCCTTGAACCGCTTTAGATAGTAGATATTAAGTCGGCATACTAATTATTTTAATGTATTACAGTAAGGTTTTACCGACGGCTATATAAAATTTCAAATAAAAATTTGTTAGTTTTGGAGGTATAGTATAGCATATAATATATTATTTATTTCAACGTTAGACATTAATCGTTGTAATTATTTCAATTAAAGTGATAGTTTATTCCATATTTATAAATCATAAGATGAAAAAGTATATTATTATAAATATTTAACACCAATTGAGTTCTATAAAATTGTAGTTTTAGTAGTGGGAGGATAAGTTCAAAGCATCTCTTATAAAAACATATTTTTTATTCGTTTGTTTTAGACATTGAGTTGGGAAAGATATCTTATCTTATATAGGTATATGTTTATATGTATACACTTAATGAACTTCTAAGTTTTGGAGCACTTCGATTTGCCTTGGATCGACAGATAAAATATTGACTTTTCCCAAGTGTATGTAGAAAGTTTTGTTTAATTAAGATATTATGGTTGACACATAAACTTTGTGTAAATCCACATACTGCATACACGTCGAATAAAACGATACAAAAGCATAATTTGACAGTGTTGACTTAATTATTATTTTGTTATATTATATAATCAATATTAATTATGTAATTTGTTACAAAATATTTTACCATTTAAAATAAAATGTAAGAGGGTGATGATAATTCATGATAATTTCACTTATTGAATATAGAATATGTTTATATATAATATTTATTAACTTAATGTTGACCTCTGCTATAACATATTGTTCATTATTTTTCATTGATTTATTTATAGGTAGGTGTCTTGAAAAATGTTTATGGAAAAGACAAATAAAATTTCTTAATCAAGCTAAACAAATTTAAAACGATAGTGTGTTACAAGAGTATTACAATTTATTTCAACGAATTTATTACCTATATAGCAATGTTATAGTTACTATATGCCTACACATGATCAGATGTGCTGGCTAGATATGTCTGTCTGTCTCTCTGTATGATCAAAACTTCTCTTCTTGTCTTCATGACCGCGATTTAATACTCTCTTATTCAGAATTTTAAAAAATTATCTATAATTTGAAATAATTCAGACAATATTACAAATTTTTAATATAATTGACTTCCCACTATTAAATTAAAATTTTATGTTTTCAATTTAGGCAATTTATGTCAGCACAACTAAGAACAAAATTTATATGAAATAAAAACTGTAACATATGTAATTTTGTTAGATAATTAAAGTAAGTAAAAAAAGTTTATAGTGGTTCATAAGTTGTATCCAACATAATAAAGTTCCTATTTCGGCTGCTTTGTGCCTCCTTATTATGGAGTTCTATTGAGTCTTAATGAGTCATATTGAGTATTAATAAGTCATATTGAACCTTAATAAGTAATATTTAGTCGTACTAAGTCATATTGAGTCTTAATAAGTCGAATTGAAACTAATGCTTAATATCGAAACTAATGTGTCATGAAGAATATTATTGAATCATACCGAATAATATCGAGTTACATCAATTATTAATGCGTTACAATGTTCATAAAGTTTGTGTTACAATTTAAATATATGTTTACTCTTAATAAGAATGTTCGGATCAAAATTCAAATAGTTGATACCACCTGCGTAAAAATATTAAGCGAATTAATTACCTATGGTGTTCAATAATTGTAACCATTGTAGATTACTAATTAGGGACACTTATTTATTCATTGTTTATATTTTATTCCTGTTTTTATTGCATTGCTTATACAGCGCTATATATCAAATATACTCTTAAATGAAGACGATTAATGGTCGGGGGATAGTAATCAATATTGCCCTTTTTTTCTAGTTATACATCAAGTTAATTTATATCCAGTCATACGTCGCATGGGATCATTCTAAGGTCTTTTCAGTGTAAATAAAAGATGAAGTCCTAATCAATTGAAAAAACCCCAACAAGTTCAGTGAACAGACGGATAATATGGTCACAGAGAGATTATAGGTAGTGGGGAGATATGTATTGAACAAATTGGAAAGATGATTTGTGTAGAATGGAACCATGGAAGAAAAGTGGATTGATAAGCGCACAGCGAGGGTATTCTAATTATTGTGTAATCATTAACAGGTTTATTCTTCTTACAAAAACGGATATCTAAGTTTTCTGAATAGATTCAGATTATTAATAATACCTTAGTTGGGTAAGTAATGCCGCACTAAGCATCATAAACAATTTGCAATTTAATTTTACTATTTTTGAAAAGAAAATTTATGAATGACAATAATTAAAAAATAGAAAACTATTATTATATTATATAGCTATATTCGTTTAATGTATCCGACACCTGCCAAGGTTTACCATATTTTCGCGGACATTCGGATTTATCTTCTAATATTAGAAATAAACAAAAGTTATGGTATTGTTTGTTACATACATTTAATAATTTTTATAAATTTGATAAATAAAATGCATTTTAGGTTATTAGCTATTCAATATTTTTAGCAACCTTTCATATGGTGATGAGGTGTAATTTGAAAAAAGTTTAGGTCTCATTTATATTTTTTAAAACGGACTATATATAAAACGCTTTTGATATTTTTCAGTTATTATTCTTTTCATAAAGGTACATCTATAATTAACTAAAAATCTATAAAAACTATTTCGAAAAATTAGATTGATACATTATTAGTAATTAGATTTTAAAACATTAGGAAAATACTTTGTTGACTTTTACAGACTGTGTGACAATTACAACGTTATCAAATTAAAATAATATTTTATCCATTAACCTAAAATTCTACTTTCGGACTGAGACACGTCCTTAGCTTGCATAGGTCCACATGAACATGTGTGTACTGTAAGCAAGGTGATGGCGTAATACCAAAACTGAAGATATTTAGTTTTAATAAATCTGAATTATTTATTCATAATTTATAATTAATATTCAGTTGGTCCTTTATTTGTTGCTCATCAAAATTGTTTTCAAATAAAGACACTTCACTATAAAATCACTATAAGCCTATATCACCATCATGTAAAATGCTAGTTTCAATTATAATTGTAGACTTGACATTTTAGAAGAATTATTATTAACAACACTTCTCGCTACGGCTTTTCGGGATTGTATTCTAGCGTGGTAACAAAGAAAAATAAAAGATCGTGTTTCTGATAAATTGGCCTTCACGAGTATTCATCAATTATTTCCCAATGCGTGGTCCGTTGCATGTTCAAGTGTAATGTGTAACAAGAAAGTGTACCATATAATGTATGTATTATAAATATTACGTCTATATATCTATGAGGAGGTATTATTTAATATGCAAAAAATAATTAATTTTTCAATATAAAATCGATGGTCACATTGGCAAACGCATCATACAAGTTTAGAAGTTAGACAATCTAATGAACTAACTAAAACTGTGGAAGTGCGCGTCGCGTCTGCACTTCTTCTAGCCAAACTATTTTATAATTATTTCATTAGGAGATTAAATATTGTTATCTATAAATAACTATGTAACTATTAACTATCACCGCACGCACGCAGTACGCAACTTCTAAAAATACGTAACCGATCTTACCCAAGCATGTCCGTAAGTCAGCGTCCAAGATGTACCCTGTTTCACACTGACATCGGTAACTTCCCAGTTCATTGACGCAATGGGAAGGACCGGTACAACCATGAGCTCCACTAAGACATTCATTGTGGTCTATGGGAATGAAATAATATAAGGGGTCTATTATGCATTCAATGAATGTCCTAATTATTAATAAAATAACAGTTAATGTAGTGTTAAAGGCATTCAATTACTAAATGGTAGCATGCCAAGATTCGTTTCAATTCTAAAACCAATGAAAACGAAACGAAAATCACAAACCTTGATATTTTACTGGAATATACAATATTTCCGAAATTTAAAAGTATACCGGTATATATCAAAGTGATTTATATTCAGTAGTAATAAAGTAAATCAAATTTTAATTTAAAAAAACATACTGTCAACCTCAACCACTTTATTTGCATAAATTCTCACATTTTACAAATTATAATAAATCGGAAAATTTAATGTGAAAAGTAATTTTCAATATATTTTATCAATTTTTCTGTATAGATTTAACAACAAAAAAATTAAAACAATTCTACCGACTTCCTTCTTTCTACTTCGACACCCCTTTTATTTATTTAATTATTTTACATACAGTAACTATTACAATAATGTCAAATAATATTGTTCACTATAATCATATTCCATTACTTATTAAATATTTAATAAATACCTAATTATTTTATTTCGTTACTTTACTGTTATAACAAACTAAAATTATAGTGAGCTAACAGAAAGCATTCCCGAATTCAGCAATTATTCTCAGCTTCAATTAATAATATAATTGATACATCAATATACCTACATATTGAATTACCTAAAATTATACTTTTTGAAAGAGATTTTTTTATTAAAATTTTTAAATTTTATGTTTAAAGTTTTTAATTTTATCTCAGACAAATAATTTCACAAATTTATTTCGACTATCGCTTTTTGTCGATTTCACAATTTTTTGAAAATAAAAACGTATCAGACTATTGATATAGAAACGTTATCTATTCATCTTTTTGTTTGTCTTTATCTCATTCACCTAATCTGTGATACTAATCATTAGTTAATTATATGCCTCATTAAGCACGCTTCCATACAAACTATATATTTTTGTTCCACACTACAAGAGAATAAGTATTCTTACCCTTAAATCTATATAAATGTAGTAGAATTAAATTACAGTCCATCTTTGTTATTATCATCAGTTCCCTCATAGCTGTAGTGTAAACAAATGATATATATTTTACTCAACGTTATTAGCATAGAGTAAGAAAAATTTAGAATATTTCTTACTCTATATGGTAAATAGGGCATCGAAATTTCACGAACTTAGAATTCTAGACAAATACAGATTCTCTGAAAATATATTCAGTCGTAGGACAAAGAATCAACATGGTGTCATGTAATATTAATTATGTAATAGCACACGTTTATATAGACAATGTTGTCCTTTTGTTACCATAGCTAAGGATATATTGTAGATAGAACATCTACATTTATCTACATTTTATTGTGTAAAATAGATAATATAAATATATATAACAATCAGGTAATTTGTACATAACATCTCCAAATACAAAAAATATACTTCTGTACAAATACTGAGTGGATAAAAAGAATCAAGTTAAGTTGACAAAATTTAATAAATCTATTTAACATGTAGTTAATAAACTTCGTTTTTAACTCTATCTATCCGCCCATTTTCTAGTAGTGGTGGGGCAGATTCCACTCCTATTCTAATATTTTTAAAGTCATTTTTGAAAAATGGAACAGTATAATCTACTGTGACTTTTTGTCAAAATATAGTTTTGAAACTTTTACCATTGTACACATAGCTACGTCAACTGATCAAAATTTTTGTCAACTTTTTTCAAAAATAGGATATTAAATTAATTTCTGCAAACAATTTTTACTATAATAAAGAAAAAAAATTTTTTTTTTGGATAATTTGATATTCTAATCAAAAGTACAATATTGTAATTTATTTATTTTCATTTTTTTCTAAATATATATTATTCTAGAGCATGTTCATTGACCGTTCACAACGTTATCATACGGTTCATATAGAGTCTGCCTTCTAGAACATCGAACACTGTATTTTGATTTGATTGCAATTATAAGGCTGGGGTTCATGACTATCGTCCAATGAATATGAAAAAAATAAAAATTAGGATCGGGGTTGGAATCCGCACTCCCCATTCTATATGGATGCGCTAAACAGCCAAGTGTAGATAGGGTTAAGTATTTCTGTAAGTCAAGTTTAATTGATATAAACTACAAGCTAGTCATGTGTATAAATTATACGAATATATTTATAGACCTAAACATATAAATCATGGTATTTTTTTAGGTCCGTAAGAATATTTCACATCAAATTGCTGTGCATCTGATTTCATTTTCCAAAATTAATCTATTATATATAAATGAATTGTTTGAAATAGACATTTATAATAGCGATTTTGTTCCAAAATTAATTAATTAACGAAACGTTAATTCTATATCCTATCCATCCCAACCGTATATTGAATGACTTTTTATTATAAGATCGCCAGATATCCCAGCAATCGCCAGGTCAACGAAGAATGAATTCTGATTCTTTTGAAATTTGAGCACCTTACCACGGCATGTCCTGCCATCAGCTTGCAGGTCATAACCGGAATTGCAGGAGCATTCAACATCCCCGGACACCGTGTTCGAACATAAATGCGTGCAGCCGCCATTGTTGTTCTGACACTGGGCGGTCACTTCGATTTCAACCTCTGAGAGAGTAAAAGTAGAAATTCGGTGTATTGAATAATAGCACAAATACCAATAACTCATGCATATATCTTGCAATTAGAAATTTGAGGGCATTTGAGGGCATTTGAAGCCCTGAAAAATGTGTAAGAGTTCTTTCAATATTATTACAATTTTTACTGCTTATTTTAGATATTTCAGACCTTCAATATTGTATTTAAGAAAATTAAAAAAAACTGTTTTAAAAACACATTTCTTTTTATTGAGGGGTCTTAAAGAATACTCCTGTCCCACCTATACCCTTCTATTCATACATTTTTTTGGAGTGGTTCAGACCTTCAACCTATCTGTTTTAACGTTTCTGATCTAACAGTTAATCAAAAAGATCAGTATTACCTTGCATGTTTAAAATTTAATGAAATCGAAATAAAATTACATATTTTATTTATTGTAATATAATAACAGAACGCGATAAAATTATTTTATAATTATTTTTATTTTGCAAAATTAATATTTCCGACAAATGTTCATATTTTACTAATTAAAAATTATTTAATATACTGAAATGGTTATGGACATACAAATATATATACGGTCGTAAAGATAGCATATTTGGTCATTGTATTATTTAATTTTAGCTAGATTAAATCAAATAGTACATTCAAATAAGCATAAAAACATTCAAATATGACTCAAGTAATTTATAAATTAATTAAATTTAGGAATGAAGAAATTTTTGCTAACGAAAATTTGACTAATATATTGCACAATTATAATATGCTGTTAACATAATAAAAGCATAAAAATTTTTTTTTATCGAATTACGATTAATCATTATAACAAATATTTATTATTATTTAATTTTAAAAGAATAAGTTCATTTGTTTGTAATAAATACAATTGGAATAATGATTTACTTTATTATACTATAGATTATATATTAATTATTAATGATATGTTTCAACATGTTGAATGCAATATATAGTAGAGTTACATTATTTAGTTTGTTATTATATTTTTATACTTTTTTAAACTAATTAAATTAGGTAATAGCAAAGCGGATTACTATGGAATATTATCAAACGAGGTTAAAATATAAAACACCCCTAAATCATCTGTTAAAGTGAAATTAAATTCATGAATTGGCTACTCACACGAAAATTTTACCCTTTTTAATTTATGAACAACAATATGAAAATATAAACCAAACTGAAATGTATTAATATTTGCAATAACTTTCTAAACTACCTGAGAACATTTTTTATTTGAAATATCTTTACATAAAATTATTTCAAAAACAATCAAATTGACAGTGGCAATTGAATTATCTCACAAGGAAAAATGTATCCCATGGCACGTAATATAAAGTCGCTTTGTAGTCAAATGTTTACTAAAAAGTTAACCTTTAAAAAAGATTAGATTATTTTATTTTACACAATATTAAGTTCCATTATATCTCAATAATTGAATTTGTCTCAACTATCGCACACAAAGAACTACAACTAAAAAAATGTTACCATTGATTTAGTTAATAAATCCAAGCTAATCTTAATAGAAGCCATCGTATAGTGAAATATTAGCAAAAAAAGTAAGCTTGCTTCCCACTCAGTGGCCAAGCTTTTGTTGCAATTCTATTAGTATACTAAAATTATTCATTTTTCCTATTTCGTATCATGATACTAAATCAATCAATGTGTGAGCTTCTTTTTGAATTAAAGTTTTTTTTACTCATTTTGAAAAATAATAAAGTATAACAATATATTAATCATACATATTTTTAATATATTTGAAAACAATTGTTTTCATTCGAAAATTTTATATCTACTGTCTTGATGTTTTAAATTTAAATATTTTAGTGTCTAAAAAATACAATTTTTAAATTATTATGTAAATTATTATTATAAATTACTATTACGAAAATGTATATGTAAAATATTGTGTTCATTTATCTATTATAGTTTGCCGTTTCACGTACAAACCATTTATAACTTGGGATATATATATACTGTATATATTTAAAATAGTATCGAATAATATTCTAAACTTGGAAGATGTGTACCACAATATATACCCACCACTCCATTACATCGTACAAACAGTCATCATATATATTATAAATAATTAGACATAATAAGGACGAAATAGCAGTGTTCAACTCTCTTGGCTAACTTCTTGAAGTTTATGATAATATAATATTAATATTAATATACTTTTTATTAAGTATGCCTTAAATGCATTTAATTATATTAAATTAGATTAAATGCCTATAATGCATAAAAATGCATTATTAAAAATTTAAAAGTGGTACTTATAGGCTACTTTCGATATGAAAGAAAAGTATTGTTGAAAGACTCATATTGGAAATTAGTTTTTCAAAAATGATTTTCTTTATTTATATTGGAAATAATTTTTTAATAAAAATAATGCTCCCTATCTATAATTTTGAATTATATAGACTTGATGATTATAGAACATTTTCTATATGGAAATATTATTTTTATCTAATTTATAATTAATGTTTCCAGTGTGATCAATGCTTTTAGTTCGCAGTACTAGCAATATATTTAAATTATGCAAGAAATATTTTTCTCAGTTATCACTTGCACTTGTATGTTACATTCATTTTTCGATCAATTATAAAATGGATTTTCCTAACATTATGTATATGCATTATGTATATGCTCAGCAACAAAGTAGTATTTTTTTTTTAATAAATATGGCGTTAATGCTCAATGTACTGCACTTTGATTTTTAATTTCAAATTTTCTATAGAATATATACATTCTTGTATACATTAGGTGTATGTATACTATATATAATTAACATATTTAAAAAAACTGGTTTAGTTGTAAACGATATATTTTTAAACAATAACCGATTTTAACCGGACACGTTTTTTAGCCTGTATACAAAATCAATTTATATAAAAAGATTTGCTTGATGGGTTCCCGTTACTTGGATAACCTAATGCAGACAGCGACTTCAACAACATATTTCACAGACCGATAATTTAACAGAAAGATAGCAAAAAAACAAATCGAGATTACACCACTGCATTAATTAAAATATGATCAACCTATTGTACGCCATAGCTGGGATGTACACGAGTATGATCACGGTTTGATCCTGGAAATCTTTCCAGACGACTGGATAATGCGCATTATTTACAAGACTGGATATAATGTTGCCTGGTGCACGGGTTTAAAGGAGATAGCAGATATATAGACCTCAATTATGTATGGAATAAAAGTACTCCGGTAAGTAATTGACAATAGCTTTATTTTAGGTTGAACAAACTCGGTGAATTGTAATGGAAATTGTTTTATTTGTTATTTGTTTTTTTATTATATACGATCAGAAAATCACATCTTTTTACAAGTACATTAAGTATGTCACAATAATAAATTTAGATGTTATAGAGTTTTAAAAATAAAAATTGAAATAAATTACAGTTTGGAAGTACTAAATTTTAAATTAAAGATTTATGAATGTTGAGATTGTTTAATTGTTTAAAAAAATTATTGTTTTATTATTTAATGTTTTGCTCTACTTAAATGTTAATATGTGTTTTGGTCAATGAGCTCCGAACAAACCTGTTCAGCAGTTTTTTTGTTGAGGAATTCCCATTTTAAACCTGCTCCACCTTTCACTCACTTCCTTCCATAAACCCCCTTTTTCACTTCTCATTCCCATTGCCCTCATTTTTTCTCTTTCCTCCCTCTCCCACTTTTTTCTCTTTTTCACCTTTGGGCAAGTTTGGTTCCGAATCGTAAAACATATAATCTTACGTACATCATTTTTGCGTATATATTTAATATAAACCGTACTCCACTTCTTTAATAATATTGTGATTCGCTTCTTTCTAGTATATCTTATATATACAATATATAAAACTATATATGAATATAAGAAAGGTTTAATAAAGGAAAAACGGATAAATATAATCAAAAGATTGATTTCAAATTTATTCTAGATAATATGCAGTACTCGTCACATTAGGATTAATTATCTAAAACCAGTGTACAACATATATGGAGATTATAACGGATTAGAAATTATTAACCAAATTAATAGTATTAATGATAAATTACTCAAATTTCTAACTTTTTGCGTATACTTGCTGCCTGCTTGTTGGTTTTTCGCATGTTCGTTTTTTCAATTCACAACCAATTACTTCTGACCGTTTGTGTGATGAAGGAATTAATTATGAGGATAATCAGTCATATGGTGAACTCACGATAACAAGATTTCCCGTCATTGCCGGGGTTCCAGCCGGGATTGCAGTCACAAACAAAAGAGCCGTCCACGTTGATGCAGAGTTGCTGACAGCCGCCGTTATTGTTGAAACATTCGTTGACATCTTCGGGTGCAGAGAATATTAAACATCAAATGTTACGGGGATTTAGATTATTTTATTATACCGATAATTATCGACTTTAGGAGACCAAGCTGATGTTTTCATTATTGTTATTATACTAAAAAAAATATTGTAAATCATGAACATTACAAATATTTTTACTGCGAAGATTTTTTTGAAAAATGTACAATAACATCAAAAGTACAAACATATATTATTTTTAAAAGTATAAAATAGAAAATGTTCTTATTATAACAATTTGATATAATACAGTCATATTCTGTTTTGTGAATGCTCACAACTAATAATCAATTAATAATAGAGTAACCAAATATAAATGTATAAATATAATACAAATGTAACTAAAATAGTTATCGTGATAGCCAAATAATCAAATGTTTTTTAAATATTTTATAACTAATAAAAATGAGTTGTCTAAGTAATAAGGGTTTATTAAATTAATTAAATTAAACTTGAGCTTAAAATTGTCAAAACTATTTTTTAAATTATTTTTTTCATTGATGATGTCGTAGAATATTATTGTGTTTTTTGTTAATTAATTATTTGTAAACATGTAAACACCAATACACAAAGAGAATCCTAATAAACTATAAACAGACACTATAAATGGAATAACCGTAATTCCGTTATTCAGTTATGTTTAATTTCATTATTATGCGTTTTAAGTAAGTATGTCACTATATAGTAAATAGCATTAGTATTAAATATGTAATTAATTATTTTTCGATTTTTTCAATTTATGACATGACCTTATTTATGACATAAACTCATTAATGACATTACCTTATTAATATATTGTTTTTAACTTAATAGCATTTTTATTTCTATTTCTTAACAATTATAGTCTATAATTAATTTTCACGAATTTTGTGTAATTTTTTGCTAAAGCCATATTTAACTTTTTTGGTGTACATATTATAGCAGGCACCCAATATATACCTACTGATGGATGTTACAACTAATTTTAAGATTGTATATTATATAATAAATTATCACCTATACAGTTTTTGGCATTAAGTGGATCAATAAGGAATCCCGTTTTGCAGGAGCATTGTGCGGACCCAGTGCTGGAAACCGTACAGGTATGCTGACATTCTCCGTTATTTTTAGAGCAAGGACCCATTTCTAAAAATATATATATAAATATGAAAATATACTATGAATTGCAAAAATAAACAAGAAAATTATAATGAACCAATGAGAAATTTATGCAAAAATATTAAAATTAACCAAACTGTTCAAGAATATTTATTTCTTCTCTAATTTTTTCTTTTAAACTTGTCCTATAAGACTTGTGTGTCACTTAAAAGAACATGTATGAATATCGTTAACAATATGCGGAAATAAAAAACATGCGAAAGGTCATATGTGAGAACAAAATTTGTTCTACTCTAATATATATAAGTATATCTAAAAAGAATAAATAGTAGAACTGTCATACATTATAATGTTTGTCAAATAATATATGTTCCCAAACTCACTTTTCATAAAATGAATATATTGAACATCCAATACATATCAATAGATTTTGATTTTAGTAATATATATTCGTGTCGGTTGTAGGCTATATATAATACTCTTTTAATTATTTATAAATATCTATATATCTTTAAATAAATAAATATAAATGTTTACATATCTATAACAATTTTACGTAATAATTAAATGCTTAATTTTTGTTACTAAAACTTTAATTTTAGAAATTGATTTTAAAAATAATGAACCCCAATTAAAATTATTTTTTTAGAAAGCAATATTTTTGATGAGCAGGATAAACGTTCAATTGATTTCATTGAAAATCGACGAAAATCGATTAAAACTAAACATTTTCATAACTAATATATTTAACTTTAAATAATGTTTGATTAGGCCAAAAATGTCGTAGAATACAGCAAATATTTCAGCAATATGTATAGTTTTAAACAAGTTAATTATATTTATTTTGATCGTATTATATTGTAACAGTTTTTAAATATATTTAATTTGTATATTGTAAAAAATTCTTGCAATATTCATTCTTCCATTTGGAAAAGTTAAAGAGTATAATAGTAAGCCATAATCGTAATCAATATTTCCCTAAACTTTATTGAGAGAACTATTTTATAAAAATTAACCAAACTCTAAGCATACAATAAAAATCCTCTTCCGATGTTTGTTACTTTCGTGTATACACAATGAATTGAGCTCTTGTCAAACATTATAATTTTTGCTATTGTTTCTTATTTCATAGTTTTAACATTTAGCGAACATTACCTAATTTTTCAAACTATACAATCTGACAAAATGAATAAAGATTCCATTGTTTATTCAATCACAAAATTGTACCGGGCATAGATTGGTAGAGATAAAATATTGATTGTAATTTTTTTACCAATACAATTGCGTTTATCGTCAGCCAATCGGAAGCCAGAACGACATGTACAAATGTATCGATTGGTCCCTGCGTGTCTTTGACAGTTGTGTTGACAGCCACCATTTCCAGGGGCCGCACAAGGGTCAAAGTCTATAAATTAAATAAAGAAAAACAATTATATTATCATTTTGATTTAGTGTAAATGATTTTATAAATCATTTCTATATGTAGTAATATTTCCTGAAACCGCAGGATTTCGTATAGGTGGAAGGGTATCGTTTGAATGACTAAAAGGTTAAAACAGATATACAATATAGGAGGCCCTCTAAATTGATAAGGTCGTTATTGTTCATTCAAATAGCGTATATAGAGGCCCCTACTAATTGAGAGTGCAGTCCAAATGTGCTCAATGGGGGGAGGGAAAAGGGGCCTTGGCGAAAACAGGGGGGGGGGGGGAGGAAAAAGAGAAAAAAATAAGGGAGGGGACGAAAATTTTAAAAAGAAGAGATGGGGATGAGACAGAGACAAAAGAAGGGGGAAGGGGGTAAAAAAGAAAAGAAAAAAAGGAGGGGGAGAAAAAAGAGGTTATGATGTAGTAAGAGGTAATAAGGGGGGTAGAGAAGTAAAAGAGGTAGAGGAGAAGGAGGGTTCAAATTGGAATTTCCCCCCTGAGAAAAACAGCTGGCAGGTCTGGTGCAGTCCCTTTGCATTTACTAAGTATGACTTTTATGATAATCATCTGTATTTATCAAAGAACCTTTAATTTAATAACATATCAGGAAAAAGGCATTTCTTAGAGGCCCATTTATAACACAAGGAAAACATGTTTGCCCCCAACACCACGCCGCCCTATTAGGTGTGCCTCTGGTATACAAAATCTTAGAAGGTTCATTGAAATCGATATGAAAACAATTGGTCGACCAAATTTTATCTAACGGAGTTTGATATAATTACATATTTTTAATAAATGTTGTATTTGTTTTTTTCGTTTTTTAAATAAATGTTAAAATATATTTAAAAAGTGTAAATATGCAAACTATACACAACTTTATTTAAAAATAAATAATACAATATTTTTCAATAGTGTATAAAATGATATCTATATTAGAATTAAGATTTATAGAAACTTTTAAAATGATTTATACATTACATCTTGGAATGCACAGATTTCGGTTCACTCCCCTGGGTATTGTGTAAAATATTATGTATGTACAAACACAAAAAGCCGAAATATTCTATTTTCATTTCCCTACCCCTTCTCTCTTCCCTCTTTCACGCTTGGAAGACCAATATTGCTTTAAATTAATAGCTCTGATTTGCAATATTGAAATAAAACTAGATCAACTATAGGAAAAAGAAGTACCCATTAGAAAGAGAGAGAGGGTAATAGAAGGATATATGAGGAAAAAGAAGGGTACCAAATATATCAAAATAAAGACTAATTTACTCGCATCGTTAATATTTCCCCCCTCTTCACAAAGAGGCAAAGTGTTGTGCAGATATATATTTCCTTTTCGCAGTTTTAATCAATGTACTCTATAAGTAAATATATTTTCTAGATTAATACATGCGCATAAAATTATTACACTACTCAATGGTTTTTTAAATTAAGAAAAACGGTCACCGTGGTTTTTTTATTTTATTTAAAGCAATATTATTATTGTTCCCAATCAACAAATTACTTAACATTTTTGTGAAAGTAGCAGTAAGGTACTATATGGTAGGGCCACAATGTCAAATACTTTTTTAATGAAATTATATTTTATAATAATTATTTAAAATTATATAATTGCCGTTGACACAAATATTTCTAACTATTTACTTTTGAACCTGAAAATAGCAACACTTTGTTTTGATATTAATAAATAATAATGTCTACATATATATATATATATAGATTAATGATACTGAATTAGCGAATGAAAAATACAAAACTATATAATAAAAACATAATCGCCGTACGTGGATTAAATAATATTTTATTAAGAGCGCTTTCGACTTTTTAAATTAGCCTTTTTCAATCAAACATTATTTAACAACTATGTTTATACATGGAGAAATACAAAACATTATAGAATATTTAAATTTGAAAATTCAATTTAACATAGCAATTATAATCAATGAACATTGTTTACAAAAAATCATTAATTATGGAGAAAACAAATATATATTACAATCAATAACATTACATAATAAATAATTAAAATGCGTTATTAAATATTTTGCCAATTCACTGCATCGTTTATTTATACCTGTTGGATGTAACGTCTTTAAAACTGAAATGTAAAAATCTTACTTGTTAATTTGGTGTTCGAAATTCCAACTTTCATTATGATCGAGTATAGCAAAAGTTTTTAAATATTTTTTTACTGAAAAATATTAATTTATGAAGTCAAAAGCGTTCTTAATAAGATATTATTTATTCCACACACGGCGATTATGTTTTAATTATATATATAGTTATAAACACTATAAATTATACTATGTATAATAATTAACTATGTGGAACGAAAATTACAATTTAGATTTTTTTATTGATCGGACTTACATTTTTAGTAAGTAGAGATTCGTCTGTGTAATAACTAAGTAATAATTATAAAACTTATTTTTGAGAAATAATTCTTCGATATATGTAAATACAGTTTTAAAGTATAATGCAATAATGACACGTTTGTTTTGAGGGTGAATGGGATACTTTATTTAAGGGTCGTGTTAGCGTCTCGTAAATGTTCCCATGACTGCCCGATAAAACATACCCATCAGTGATATTCACTGTATACTATGTTAATAATGTTAAATTATTTTTCCGGACCGTCAATTACTTTTTTTAGATAATATCAAATATATTTATTGAGAAAGCATAGTTAAAAATACAGTGGAATATATACTCTAAGTTATTGAATATTTAAATGTGTAAATAAATTTAGTCTTTGTAAAAAATATTCGATTCTTGATTTAAATAATTTTAGGTTTGACAAATTCATTAAAATTTGTTAAAAAATTAAATTTGACAAGCCTCAATAATTTTAATTTTATCAATTCCCATTTAAAAAAATGTATTACTAAATTTTACAGATATATCGTATCTATATACACAAATTAAATTTTTATTCAATAAAAATGAAATATAATTATGTGTATAATAAAAATGTATAATGGAAATTAATGGTAATACATTTGTGCTAAAATTGTTTAACAACCTTTCCTATTTTCTTCTTTAACCAAAACCTTAAAAAAAGATTTATGTATTTATAACCTACAGCAATAGTTTTTGCTGTCAGATGAAACACAAAATTTGGACAACTTTATAACCTGATCAGTAGTCGATATTTTATTATTTGCTTTTAACGATCTCTAAAAGATATTAGTAAGTCGAATCACCGACTTTTCAAGTAAACTTTTTAAAATTATTTTTGCCTTTGCTTAAGTTGCATTTAAATTTAAAGAACTCATTATCCACTGAATGCGATCTGCACCTTCTTTTATAAATTTTTTTTAAAGTTTTAAAATTATAATTTTTGTCCTACATATAGTGCCTGTTACCATTTTACTTTCTTTGTTCCACTCAGAATGTACTTTGTATAGATTTTGTGGCCAAATATGTTTATTATTAATAAGAAAATGTGTATATATATATAAAAAGTCATTTTATTCAATAGATTAATACTATGTTTATCACAGTATAGTCAATTTATAAATAAAATAGTGAAGAGGTATTCATCGCGGTTTACATAAAGGAATTTATTATAAATTATAAATTATTATACTGCATTATAGCTGTATATTTTATTATAGCTGCATTATAGCTGCATTATTATTACTTCTTAATAATTATAAATTGATTAGTTTGTAATGCTGTAACTAGGTTCGGATTTATAAGCGATTATTATTATTATTATTATTATATTTTATATTACCTAATTATCACTTGGAATATGGACACACGTGTATATCAACTATTATTTTGATATCAAATGTTCATAATAAATAGGAATTAGAGTCTAAAATATAATTTAAAATTATATTATAAATGTATAATTATATCTTATTCAGTGCTGTGACAAAATTCGTAATTTATAATTTACCTAAAATGTATTCTAAATTCTGTGTTACTACCACACTGGAGAATTTGGTAAACTCAACACGAAAACTGTTTGGGAAATATTAAAATAATATTAAAATACTATATTTTTCACATATTTCTTTTCTCTGGAATTTTATTTATACTTTTTTATTAGTGCGTATTTTGAATAAATATAATTTTTATACATATGGTAATATCTTCCAATAAATAAAATTTTTGTAGTATTTTTTTAAATACGTAAAATGTAAATAGTGTATTGTTCTAACTCAAATATTAATTTTGTTTGGAACTGCTTAATTAATTTTGAATCAGTTAATTATTTTAAATATAATTTTTGTTATAATATAAGTGATACACACTATATATATATATATAAAGCACAGTACATATTGTTTATATATTAAAATTAAATTTTATTTTATTTTACTTTTAACAATAATTATAAATTTAAAACACCATTGTTTGTGATTTCTGGCATACACATAAAGAGTTCATTTATTAATAATAATGCTAGATAAACTCAGACCTTCATAACTTGATTGCACTACTTTTTGCAAACTTTAAGTAAATATTTATTATAATTAACTTGAATAATGTATATATAATTTATCATAGGTGCGACTGTATATGAACTATATCTTTATTGGTTGATAAAACATTATTACTAATTTAGTCATATAGACCTATACAATTTTATCACGGATCTACGTTTTTAAGGAAAATACAAAAGTTATATTTTATATTATACAATTTTAGATTTATGATTTGTCAATTTATTTTATAATTTCAATTAATAAACATTAGATTAAAAGTAAATTATACAAAAATAAAAACCATTGCTATAATTAACAACAACACATTTTGAAAATAATAAATTAATTTTCTTTAATTTTTCTTTAATTTTTGTATATTTAACATACTACATTTTAATAAGTCTAGTATGGAATCTTTGCAGAAGAATAAAATAATATGTAAAATACTTATTAACCATAAATAGGTATACAAGTCCAGCCTTGTAAAACTAGAAATGGATAATGTATATAATGTATAAATTTATGTTGATAATATCGTTAAATTGATGTCCAGCGCCAATTCGAGGTAAATTTCACTTTTATGATCTAAACATCTTGTAACTGGCTAATGCTATTATATATTTACATGTCACATCATCCGCCTAAGATACACAAGCATCCTACCTATAGTAAATATCTTTTAATATATCTTCTAAAATATCTTTTAGTAAATATCCTTTAATATAGATTATTATCGACCCCTTTGATTCTTTTGCGAGTGGAGATAATGTAAAGATATTCTCTCTACATTACATTACAGTAGTATTGCACATTGAGATAAATCGTATCGCTTTCATATAAGATACTAAAAGTTATAGTTTAGATAGACCATCTGCATTTCAAAAGAAAAAGATCATTTACATGCAATATAATTGTTATCTGAAAAATGTGATAATAATTATATCGTTACACATGTTTAACACTCATAAGTATAATATATATACGTTTAAATTTATAACCTAAATTTGCTGTTGAATATTCAGACATTTTAAAAATGTCGAAAGTAATATTTTCAAATAATTTTAACATACTTAACTTTTTAATACAGTATATTTTATATGCGGAAAATATGTATGAACACATTTGTTAAACAAATAATATACGTTTCACGAAATCATTTGGAATAATAATTTCGCGTAATAAGTTAAAAAGTGTAATCGAGCGAAGTTTTGTAGTTTGTGATATTTATGAATGGCCTGTTTTGCACTATACATAAATAGATGGCCTAGTATAATCTATTCTATATATAATTGTAACCTAAATATCTATGATAGTTTCATATTCTTACATGGAATGCAGGAGAGTTTATCAGGTGCCAGCATCAAGTGACTCGGGCAACTGCATCGATATCCACGGGGAAGGTTGGTGCAATAGTACATGCAGCCGCCATTCTTGGTCTGGCATTCGTCAAGATCTACAGAAAGGAATGCACACCGCAATATTTTCTATTTTAAAGTGTGGCACTGCATTTTGTCATGAAAAAATTGTAACTGTTTCTAAATTTTTCATTAACCCTCATATATGGCGCACGTTATTTTACATTCAATTTTTGAACTCACCAGTATAAATATTTACTCTAAAAATGAGGCGAAATCACATTATTGATAGAAAAACAATACGAGTTCAACAGAAATTTACTGAATGTATGATTTTGAATAATAAGGAAGGCTGGGGATTTTCCGAACTGCTCAGTATAATCGAAAGTTAAATTTAGAAAATAGTTTATAGAGTTCATTCAACAAAATTTAAAAACAATAGCCGTTTTCTAAATAATAGCTGAAATTATTTGCAGGAGATTTAATAATTAAATCTAAATAATATTTTAGAGTAATTAGCTTTATGCGAAGAGAATACAAATGGTTCCTATATATGGGAAAACAAACAATGTTTCCTATAATTGTTCCTTTAAAGATTTGTATCTTCAAATGTAAGGCATAGTAAGTGTTATTAGCATGTTTTTTAATTTGGAAATATATAAATGCATCGTTTCTACTATATTTCCAGTGAAGAAACAGAAAACACAAATATTATACATAAAATATGAGAAAACGTCAAAAATGCAACTCGTATAACAGTATAACAATGCAAGCAATTAATAATCAGTAATCAGTGAAGCGTAATTATATAATGACACATTATTAATGACACAAGAGCAGTTGGAATATTTAGAGTAAGTATAAAGATAACAAACACACGGACTCTCTATGTTTTCGTTATAATTGCTTCTAACTTGTAGTTACACAAAAGGTATATTATTAAACAATACATTTCATTCAACTTATACGGTATATTTTATGGTGATAGATAAGCATTATTTAGCGCAGATTCTTTTTTAAATATATGTAAATAGATATATTACACCGCTTAAGAGATTAAAATATAATTCAACTGAATATATTTTTATTCTCAACTTTCTCTGTAAGGTTTATGCTAATTTTCACACATATCTATTTCCATTATTTACATATTATATAATTAAGAAATGTTTTATAATATTAAAATTATTCGTAATTATTATATACCAATTTTTATATTTAAGTGCTAAACTTAATAGGTTAACCCAAATTCAAAATAATTAATAGTTAATTTAAAGATGCATTACTTACACAGAATATAGTTCGTTTAATCATTAAATAAAAACTCGTTGTTTTAAAAAAATTATTGTAAATTGTAAATAAAAAGTCATAACATAGTTTGCGAATGTGCATTTTTAACATGTAATTAATCTCTAATTTAGAGTTATGACATGGAAGCATTTTATAACGCATATCGATATAATAATATTAACTTTAAATTTAAAATAGGTTTCAGTTCAGATAGGTGTCTAAATTTGTCAGACCAGAATTTAACTGATATAATTGTACGTACGTTAAGAATAATTACCAAGGAAAAAAATATTTTAACTTTGTGTACCATTTTATTGTTATTAGGAACGATTTTTCAGACTGAACTCAACGCTAGGTTAAGTGTAAATCAAACCAAAAAAGATGCGACATAATTTTGAACTTATTTATTTATAATATACATTACACACACATATATAATGTTATATATGTGTAACGTTTTCAATAAAATATCCTCTTTGTCACGCGATCTCGCAAAACGTCGTTTAGCAAATTTCAACTTCAGATTAACCGTGGTATGTCGAATTGAGCTCAAAGTAATTGTTTTTATTAATAAACGTGTATTTAGCTTTTTTCGGAGCGCCGGATTCGGTGTGAAAAGGTTTCAGCATTTACAGGCTAAGTATGTTAAAGAGTAAACATGAAGCGAAGAAAAATATGTAGTATGTTAATAATGTTATGAGAAAAATAAAATAAGAGAGTTCAGGTGCATTTCAAGGTTAAAATGTAAATATAGCATATACATAGTTGCATATAAAACACCAAAAAATTATGTTTTGTTAAAATATGTATTAAGCATAGCTATACATATATATATCACAATATATTTTATTCTATTTAATAGATTATTGCACCTCGACATATTTTAATTAATTACATTGCATATATTATTGCAAAAGTAAATAATTATATTTTAATGTTTAATCCATATTAAATTATCTTCAAATTTTAGCTATAAATGTCATGGATGTTTGAACATCATTTCAACATAAATATGACTAATTAGGCCTTTTAATCTTTTGATAAAATATATGATCAATATAATGTGTAACACTGTGTTTGCATAACCACTAGGAAAGCGTTATTATGAGTTGTGTGCGGGTTAGTATATGCAAGCATGCATCTGTATATGTTTGTAATTTCAGAGATACCTAGACATCTTCTTCCATCGGTTGCTAGGTAATATCCAGGAGGACAACACTGACCGCCGTCTTGACAACCATTTTTTGCATCTGATTATTTAAAATTTATTTCAAAATTAGGATATAGGCAAGTTTATATAAGAACAATAAATATCAATCGTGTAAAAATGATATGTCCTTTAAAGAAATTCAAACATTTAAAAATGAATTAAATTAAATTTAGACAATAAAAATTTAATAAGCTGAAATCTAAAAAATCATTTAACTTTTAATAATAATTAAAATGCATTAAATAATATGACTAAATATATTATAACATAAAAAATATATTTCATTTAAATGTTTTCTAGTTTTTGCATAGTGAATACTTTTTATATATCAATTTCATCCTCTAAATATCACCATAATTTCAAACAATTTAAGTAAAATTATTTCCGAATGAATAACTCTTAATAAAATCTATACTAATAAAAAGTGTAATACCGCATTTTAAATATAACATATTTCTAAACTTTAAAAATGAGTAATACAAATAAAAGGCTAAATTAATAAGTTAATATTATATAATTATTTTTAGGCAACGGAGTTGAATTAAACGTGTTACTTCATTGTATTTGTTTACCTTATATTTATATCTAGATATCATTAATAAGTTTGTCGCATAAACGATTACATTATCAATATATATATATAGCTATAATATAGGCATATAGATTTTGTTGTAAATAATTGATAAGCTGTGTTTTGTTATTAGCTGTAACTGTTTCAGTAATTAGAAGCTTTTTTTATCAAACCTTTTAAGAAATTATAAAATGTCAAACAAAAGAAAGTCCCAGACTGAATTTTTTAATTTATTCCTGTTCTTTAAAAAATAATCCTGTTTTGTCTGCTATGTGTTTATTTTAAAATATTTGTCACATTTTAAGCTGTTCATTTAATTTTATATCATAGTAAATATTAACAATTTACACAGCACGACTTCATTTTTGTAAAAATGGTATGTGTTATTGGTATTGTTCAGTCCATTTGCACATATATTTAAAGTTTTGTATGATTAAGGCATAATATAAATATAGTTTATTAAAGTGTCATAAATGCACTTTGGGAAAATACATATAAATATAATCAATTAATTAATTAATTTGTCTACTGTTCTGATTGAATATGGCATAACGTCTATAGACATAATAAATGCTAATAATTTTACAAATTACAATAAAATATCACGTGTTCATTCATTTATTGGAGACATCTTTTATTTATGACATCTATGTAGGTGCTTATAGTGATAGTATAAAGTTCAACATCTTCAAACGTTTCCTTTTACTCATAACTCATCACTCATTTCGTTGTCATTATCAGCTACTTTGATTTATGTGTAAGAAACATAAAATTATAACCTAAAGCTTGTGGAAGGCAGCACTCTAGTATATAATATAAGACAAGAATTAGGTAAAAAATAACATTTTTGATTGTATTAAACAATCAATCATCCTCAGGTTTGAATTATACAAGAATGTGGGAAAACAGATTGCCCTTCTATCTAATTATTTTCTTTATCGTACTAGGGTGACACTAGCCACAAGTTTTAATAAATATTATATTTTGTGCACTTCCACAATGTTCCAAAATATAAACATTATTTTAGTAATTATATATTATCAGCTTGGTACTTTCAGTGGTACGATTGTTTGACAAATTAGGTTTTGGGTAATCTAATTATGCTCCATTTTTATTTTAGGTTTTATATGCAATTGATCACATTATACATTAATAAAATATTTATATTGAATCAAAAATATATACTGAACATATAGGCTACTAAAGATATTCAATATGAATGCAAGTTGAAGGAAAGAGTGACTGAAGAATGTGTGTTTCAAATTGAAAAATATGGTTACAATGGAAACTTTTTATATTTTACAACTCTGCATGAGTGACTAAATAGAAATATTTTTTATAGCTATCATATACGCACATGACTGTCGTAGCTGGTATATTTGTACAATTTTCATATATATTTATTTATTTGCATGCTTTTTTATGAAATTAAAAGTAGAGCAGTTCATTATCAATATACTAAATTATATGATAGGACAACTATTAATCGATTAACTGAATTTCAACTGTTGCAAATTCAAACGTTCAATTAGTAAATATATTATTTAATATCGGTGGACAGTATTATATACTATATATACTTTATTATAAGCATAGATTATAAATTATCTTTTGAAAAGTTCTACTTTTCCATACAACTTTTACTTTTCCCTAATCATTTTTACAGATCTGTACATATTTTATTAAAATGATAATTTTTATAATAAAATGAAAGAGATTTTTATTCAATATTTTTTTATAATGATTTTCAAATCTTTATGATTTACACAATGGTATCAATTTCAAACGCGGAATGTATTACTAAATCGTTACCATAGCTCAGTAAAGGGAACGCTATTTTTCTAAAACATACCATTTTGATAACTTTTATTTAACACGCCTTTATTAATAAACTTGATTTTAATTAATCTATAATCCCGTAGATTCAAAAATATTGTTGACAATTCATTTTATTATGCCAAGTAAATTTGACTTTTTAATATCAATAGATGTTCATACCATATCATAGATTTTTTTAAATAATCCATTGAAAAATATTAAATTCCTTCCTTAGAAAAATTCTTTTTTCAATTTCAGGAAAATAATCATAACCTTTTTGCAATACCAATTCAAATACGATTTCTATTTTATAGATATAAATGTGTTGTAAGCTTAGCGCCGTACCAGTATAAAAAAAATATCGTACGTATTTTGTCTTGGAATGAAATTAAATATTTTACAAAAATTCTGTGCTGTGTTTTCAACTGGTTATTGTCGTAAGTGTTTTTCAGTGTTCTCAAGTCTACCACGAAATACGTTCTGATATTGATAAAACCATAATAATAACATATTTAACCTATTATAATAAAATTCCTTAGATGTGAAACATTTAACATATGTGATGAAGAATTTTCTATAATAGAAAGATGATCAGTTCTTGTTAAATTATTTGTCATTTCTTCCGTTAATTTCTTTCTTTTTATGACTCCATTGACAAAACAACGCTGTCCAAAATTAGTAACCACAGTAAACGTGAAAGGTTTAAATTATTGTGTCATTTATACATTCTAATGTTGTGCTATATAAAATGTGTCGGTCGTACGTATATAGGTTGAGATACGGTACATTGTGGACCATTTGCTTCCCCTAAAATCAGCAAAATATAAAAACAACTTTTGTACCTTTTTGTATATTACAAATTGATCTATTTAATAAGCCGATCTAATAAAAATTTGATTAATATAATACTTTAAACATGTTTTAGACACTAGGATTTCATAGGCTTGACAAACATTTTGTTAAACAACAGTCAACCAGTAAATAAAATTATAATGAATATTACTGTATATTTTAGTTAAGTTCTTAGTCCTTATTAAAAGGGATTTTCTACGCTATAGAACGATATTTTATTATATATTTTTTAATTCCTAGATCATTCAATACATTGAGTAAACTAGTCTAACTGGTGTTTATCAAACATTAAACACAAACCAAACGATTAAAGCACTTTTAATGAATAATAATACTTAGTAATGCAAGGTCAAAGCACGAGTAGAGTTAACGAGGCACAGCCGAGTTAATTTAGTAATGTAACCTAATTGATACTTATACCATTGCCTAGAATTAGCGTGACTGCGGAAGTAATATTATGCAACCATTTTGACTGTTCCAAGAAATGATATCAGCGGTCATTTATTATGATATGGGTGTTATGTACATATGTATATGTTATGTACGTATAATATGTAATGAATAAATGAATAAATAATAAATTAATTAAATTAAAAATAATATGTAATTATAAATTATATGTAAGATGATGGACTACTAATAATAAATTTAACATTGTCTACTTTGATCTATCTGTATTTGTTGCTTATCAAATTGTTTTGAAGTTATGTAGTGGCAAACTGTTTTGAAATTTCGCATGATGTTTTCAAAATAGGAGTTTATTGAAATTTTTTTGATGAATTTGTAATAAATTTGACTCTATAAAACTAAATTTGTAATAAATTTGACGCTATATAATCAAATTTGTAATAAATTTGACGCTATTAAACTGCTATACATTTCTATCCATGTACAATTTCTAAAGATGAGTCGTGAGAACCAAATCTCAAACTAGTTGATTTAAGACTTTTCGTTCTGTGTTGGGGTCCAATTTTCACAACTATAAAATGTGACAGAGAACAGCACAAGTCTTTTTATAATACTATTATTAGTTTTTCTAGATTTTACATGACTCGTCAAAATATTCTGAAGATTCACCTCAGTGGGCGAACTATTCCAATGCTACGCTTGACTTTATTTCAGCTTCCACCATCGTTTATAATGTTTCAGCTTGAGTTATCCTATAACACATTGATCAGTTCTTCTGCGGCCTTAATGTTGGGTTGTTCATCTTTACATTACTATCATAGATTTTACATAGTAAATCTTTTCATCAGCATACGTATATTGAAGTTTGTCAATGTACTCTTCTCTAACATTGGCACCACCTTTGAAACCAGTTAGCAAATTAGTGGAGCAGATTTATCATTGACAAATGCGTTTTATGGTGTTGAATCAGTCACTGGTTACGCAAGGAGTTCTAAAAATCGATTTTTAGATAGCATAGAGACATAGGATATAAATCACATATTTTGTAATGTCTTTGACATCCGTTGATGTTGCACGGTGTAAAATACGTTGTATTAGTCAATAAGGCACACATGTATAGTAGATATTTATTTATTGTGTTATTTCTCAATAATTGCACCTTAATCACAAATTTCCCCTCCCTTTTCTGAAACTAGCTTGATCGTTCGGGATTGCTCTGGCTAAAGATATTGCTGTAACTTATCGGTTATGATGTATTGGAAAATGTTGGACCTAATATGATATTAAAGTATGACAGGATTACTTGAATCTTCATGTTGTCCCTTTTCTTCGGCACCATAACGAACAAACCCCTTATGGTCTAAACATCTGGTCATTCTCTCCTTATTGCATGATTTGAGAAATTCTTTTGTTTCAGTTAAGCGTATACATATGAGTTCTGCTACAAGTATCTGATCACATCATGGAACCTTTCAGACTAGATCACTTTCAACTCTTCTAATTCACTTCGAATAGAATTATAAACAGTTCATCATTACAATTGGGTGATTATATTAATTGACTCTTAGCGCTTATAACTGTTTTCACATTAATCTTTGCAGCATGCCTTGATATTATCTGTTTTGATTTTATTTCCTTGATTTGTTTCGAAGGCGATTTTTTTCAAGAAAAATATATACCGGAGTTTATTATCTCAGTGACTGTATGCATATGTGAGTTGGGTTTTCTTTGCCTCATTACTGTTGGTTGCATACTTGTTATTTGTTTTACATTTAATATTATTGGTATCGTAATAGTGTTACATTCATTTCGACTTACAAAACTTTTGTGTGTTTATTATGTCTCGTGAAATATATCAGATTATTTTACATAGTAAAAAGCTAAGTTGAGTTTCACATTTTTATCGCTGCAGAACTATAATAATAATAAAATGTTTATTGCGTTTACCCTTTAGTTTATCTATATTATGAATACAAATGTATTCAGTTATGACAGCATTATTTGATAAAATTAATGAAATATATTAACATTATATTATTGTCACTTTATATCACAAAACTCTACAAAACTATATTTTTATAATGAATAATTTTGTGGACAACAAATATTAAGATCTGTAGTCATTTCAGTAGGGACCAAATGTCAGGAAAGCAAAAGTTTTCGGGGGTAACAATATTCAATGATAAATTGTTCGTAGAACAATAAATTATTGTCCATAGAACAAATATCCGACTAATTACTGGAATTGAAAGCGAATGTCCGAGTCGAGTATAGAGAATCTGTGCAAGCTTGGGTGTGCAAGTTCTACAACCTGGACACCCACCACACCCTGACACTCATGAATTTTAATGCCTTTTTATTATTGCTGTCAAGAAACAAGGATAATCAAAATACAAATTATTTAAATGCCAGATCAATTTAATCTGTCGATAAAAAGAGTGCATAATCGATAGTAAAACCTCACTGTCAAGATATTTATTAAAAATTAGCATCAAATCTTATATTTAAATGTTTGAAATAATAAAAGTATACATGCTTTCAACAATCAATTTTCAACTACCGTTTTAAATCAAATATCTCGTGTTTGATTGTGCATTTTAAATTCTAAATAAAGAAACGTGAGTTAATAGACACGAAATTATAAACACTTTGTAAAGTAGACTTATTTGTTAAGTAATTTGTCGTGTTAACTATTTTATAACAAATACTTTTGTGAAAGTTTGATTAAATTATACGTTTCCTCCTAAAGAAATTCTTTTATACATTTCAATGGTATTATTTTTGCTCAACTTAACGAGACATATGTACACAGATTATTGCATACGAGATCTATTGATTGTATACCTATACTTTTCTCTTTTCTTTTGAAAAAGCATAAGAAAGTTGGAACAAAGAAATCATTGAATATTTTTTTGTCTTGTTTTTCTAATAATTATATTCTGAGGTTTGATATATCATCGAGTATATTCAAATAACGATTCTGGTGAAAAGTATTTATTTGTTATAGCACGTGTTTTTTAGAGTTCTACTTTTACAGTAACCCAAACTTTGTTAACAAATATTTACTAATACTGTTTACCAGTATTTTACCTTCTTTGCAATTGCTCTATTTTATCCTAGCATAGAAATCGGTTCATTCTACTTTGTTAATAGTGTTGTCGGTGAAATAGTTTTGTCAGTGAGGCAATCTATTCTTTATATGAACAAGGTATAAGATATGTGTACACGATTTTTATTGAATATATTTTTGCAATTGAAAAAAAATTATAATATAAAATTTACAATATTATATATATAGGCAGAAGTGAGGAGTGTAGCTGTTATTATAATGTACTAAATTGCACATGTATTAAACACCATAAGTCATTTTTTAACCTATTGATCATTGTTTGAGTATGCTCAATACAATAGCTTGAGAGACAGCACTTTGAAAAAGTCTGTCAACTGAAATTGAAAGTTACATGCTGTAGAACTGGGTGATATATGTATAAAAACTAGAGGCAGCGCCCGCATAGAATTTGAATAAAATTATGTGCTAATATTTTTGTTTACGACATGGCATGCGATTAGTTTGCAGAACTATTGTTCTTATTATATTATAAATTATATTTATTTATATTAAAACATAAAATAATTTAATATTTAAAAAAAATTACGTTCTAGGGAATCTCACAGAATCAAAGTTTTTATCATATCTGACAAATATTGATTAATGAACAGAATACAAAATAATTGTACAGAACATTAATTAACCCATCCCGCTGATTCGATGAACGAATATTATATTTTTCACTTTCAAAAATTACTATTATGTAAGTTTTGATTTATTACAGAATTAGGTTTCAAATGTATACCCTTCTTTAACAAAAACTTGACTAACAGACTTACTATAAGTTTGCTGTGACTACCATTATACACAACAAAATGCCCCCACTTAATGGTGGGTCAGAATAAATTATTTGTGACCAAACTTTGTTTATTCGAAACCACGTGTGCTACAGTCAAACATTTGGTGTTCATCCATCCCTCTACTAAGTCGATAACGGGGGATATAACATATATATTTGTTATTTTAAAAAAAATATTTAAACAATAAATATTTTATATTAAATTTAAAAAATATATTTAACGACATTCAAATATATATTTATATAAGAAATAATCGAAACTATCGTGAGTAATTCATTATCCTGGATGATTATAGACTCCAACGCATAGCGATTCAACTTTTGAACTATTATCTGATGGAATATTTATCCAATAATCGGTAGTTATGGGTCAACAGATGATGCTGGCTGAACATTTTTATAATGGTACACATTCCAAACTTACCTATGCAAATAAAAGGTAGATTACGCAAGATGACACTACTATGGCATATTTTGCTACTCAACGATTAGACTAACCGCAATTTTAGTCAGCGAGGAATGGGGGCAAGCGGGCCACCCATTATTCACTATTTACATTTGGTCAGACATAATACTAAACAGAATTAATTCTTATGACAACCACTGAACTATACAGTAATTGCTATGTTACTCCTCTATTGCGGCCCCCCCCCCTCCCCCCTACTCATTCCCTTTATAATATAATTTTTTAGTGTGAGCACTAAATTAAAATTGTACATCAAAACTATACGGACTCGAAACCGCAAGATGAATGTTGAACATTGTGTGTGGTCGTTGTCTGCCGAATAATATTGCACCATCGTTTTGAAATAAATATGCATATTGTTTATAAAGCTAATTGAAATAATCTTTATGTTGCCGATGGATCATTACGAATTAAAATCATTTGCAAATTTATTTATAACAATTAGGCAAAACTCATTTGAAATGTTGAATCTAATTATAGCTGAACATGGCAAATTAAACATAATTTGTGTGCAACAATTAATATCGATTATAACAATAGTAAATGAATAACATTGAAGCTGAACAAAAAGAAGTATAATAAAACAATAATAAAAAGGCTTTCACATTTATATGTGAATATGTAGAAAAAAAGTTATTTCATTTTTTGTCAACTCTTTCAATATCAGGCTAAGTCTATTTATCATCCTTTTAGTATATGTGTATTATTTATAGATAACATTAATAACAGTAAAAAATTAGGAAACTGGTCGACATGTTGTGAATTTAACAATAAATATTTTCCCTTGCTTATTAATGCCAACATAAATACAAAATATATTATGTGCCGAAGGGTACAGGAAAATCAATTAAGTATGTTATACACCTACAAACCAAATATACTAAACAATGCCGAGTACGGAGGGGTTATAGGTGACTACAATTATTACGTTTTCTTGATTTTATTGTATAACCTCTGCTATATAAAGAAATTGATTTAAAGAATATCAATTTAAACAATAATTTTAAAAGCACTTTAAACATAATATGAATATTGAACCATCTACAATAAAAATCACAATACAAAAACCACCACTCTAGATCATAAAATTACCACTATAGATCATAGCATAACCACTCTAGATCATAGCATAACCACTCTAGATCATAACATTACCACGATAAATCATAACATTACCACGATAGATCATAACATTACCAAGATAGATCATAACATTACCACGATAGATCATAACATTACCACTATAAATCATAACATTACCACGATAGATCATAACATTACCACGATAGATCTTAACATTACCACGATAGATCATAACATTACCACGACAGATCTTAACATTACCACGATAAGTCATGACATGACACATCCTCAATCCTTTATAACCCAATTAATATAAATTCGTCTCTCTTATATTTTACATTTTCAATTTTACATATATATTTATGTTGTTCATATAATAATATACTCAATACATATTTAGTAAAAAGTGTTGTCTAAATCTACGGTTGTATTCTAACGGTTCTATTTTTGACAAATCAGTTTGTAAGAGAGCATTTATGCTCCAGTTGCGTCATTAGTTTAAACCATTTCGTAAACTATATGAATGCAGGTTGAGTTAGAAATTTGTTTAGGTTATAAAATCAACATTTAAATAATGTACACGAAACGCAGTTAACTGTATTGAATAAGATGTATAATATACATGTTCAGTTACGCTCACAAGTCCTATTAAGCCTCAAAAAGGTTTCAATCAGGATCTCTGCAGAGAATCAGACGATTTTGGACTTTTTTCAATGAATCACAGAGCATTTTCATAGGGGTATAACTTCCAATTCGTGTCGATTTCGTGCTTCTATAGTTGCTCAGTGGATTTGATTGTTTCTGTATTTATGTATACGTTTGTGTATTTAAATAAATAATCAATTTTAATTCAGTTTCGTGTACATTATGGTTACATTGTAGACGTTGAAAATGTTTGCTACTAAATAAAATTTAAGAAAATTAATTCAATTAAAATATTTTAAAAATACGTAATGCAATTTATTATTGTTGTTAAAAATTAAAAATTCTTCCAATTGTTTAATAAGTTATCGCACAATATTTATAAATTATTTATTATTTAGAAAAAAAATTATGCATGTATTGATTATTTTTGTAGTTTATCTGTATTATCTAAACATTTTATATTTATACAAATTAGATAGCAAAACCTATTTAATTTATAATCACTAAATATGGCTTTTAGTTAAACATAGTAACACTGCTATAATAAATAATTATTAAGTATATACTCAAAAATAAATTGACCGTATATATTGGCATATTATGATTAGATATTTCCCTTTCATAATTCATTTAATAGAATAAAAATTGTCCCGCTTTATATCAACCATCATGGCGTATATAGTTGGTCAGATAACTATCACATACATATTCACTATTTTAGCACAAAACATATTATATATAGATCATTTCTCATTCTTACCTTTGTTGCAGATTTCTCCCGTGAATCCCCGCGGGCACAGACATTTGAGATTCTTCTGGTTGTAGTAACATACTCCACCATTTTCACAGAGATTCTTAGCAAGTGGGCCACAGTTTGAGTCTATAATCAATTAATATTCAATAAAGATCTCGAATAAACAAACTATCCCAATTACCGGAATCGCCGTGGTATTCGTATCATCTATTTTCACTTAAAATAAAATCAATAACTTAACCAAAATAGAATACCTCCAAATCTAAGCAATGTAGGTGTTTTGAATTTTACAAAGTTGAAAATGTAATTCTTTTTTTCTAAATATTTTTATTCGTACTTAACACACATCTCTCTCTAACTCTCTCTCTCTCTTGCCTCTGATCAGAAGATTAATTTGTTTGAACTTTTCACAAAATAAATTCCTTAAGGTTAGAAAGGAAAACGTTATTTTCGTCACTTTCAGGTTTTCTGATTGAAATTTTACAACTTCAAAAGCATGACCGAAAGTAATTGTCCGGTTCTATATATAAACTTAACCCTCTTAATCCAACTCACATTAACTACCTTAGAGGATAACAAAATATAATCAATAAACAGTGTATTTATCTTCTCGGTATATATTGTACAGTAATTTTTAAAACAAATTTAACTTATGTAATTCCTAAAGAAATAAAATATTGCTTGACCACATCACGTTCAAAGACACAATATAGGATTTATAACGTAAATTAAATATTGTTTTTAAAAAAAACTAGTTTCATATGTAAAATAAATTCAAGTTATAAAAATATAAGCGTCTGATAAAGTTACATCTTTATACAAATAATGTGATACGCTTTTTAGGCTTTGAAGATATATGGCAAATTATTGTAAGGTAGTAGACGGTATATAATTTATAAGAATAAAATAAAATAACTTTAAAAGAATATTCCACTGGACATTAAAATGAAATTTAAATAAATAGGATATATGGCACATATAATTTTATCACTCAATTGTTTGGAGAAAACAATCTCGATCTTTTTAACGAAGCAAGTAAAGACTCTAATTAAGAATGTACTGAATCTGTGTTCCAAATAATCTCAATACAAAATAATTTTGTTTAATTGTGAAACATTTTGTCAACGATTTTACATCTCACCTATGTAATATAGAATTTAATTTAAATAATATATATTTGAATTTGATCCAAAAGTAATTTATTATATACTTAATATGCACTAAGCAACTACAGAAAAGTAACGAAATAGCTTGTTACCAATAAATACAATAATATTACTATACATTTAATTTTACATTATTTATAAACGAATTACATATATATATTGTATTTATTAAAATTACCAAAAATGTAATTTTGATGTCAGGAGTAATTAGCATAATTTTTTATCCAAATAAGTTCGTAGACAGGAAATAGTTTTCACATTTTAATTTTTAGATTATTTCAATAATGGCGGAAATGAATATTAATCAAAGAAAAAAGATTAAATAGTCCAGTTCGTATGAATATGTTCAACATAAATTCCCTCAACACTGAACTCACTTCGGATGCATCCTGGATGACCTAGCAATTGCATATACCCAGGACAACAGCGATGGCGCGTCTTGGGGAGCTCCTTTAGAACTGTCTTTGTTCCAACTGCGTACTGAATTCTGTGAGGGAGAATAGATTTATGTGCAGAAAATTTTTTATTTAACAAGCTCCCTGCTAATATAGGGAGCATTAAAATGATCATGTTTTTTAGTAATGGTAAAATATTGTTTTATAGTTGAAGACAAGTGTATATTCCAATAGTTTTATAATAAATACATATTAATAATTTATACTATTAACAGAGGCAGTGGCACAGGTAGGGCAAGGGAGGCCATTGTCGGCCAAAGATATTGTTGGGTGGCCAGTAGCATTTTTGAATGCCCAAGCAAAAATCAATTACTTATTATTCTGAAACAATTTCATTATATTACCTCCTTTTTCATAAAGAGATGTTAAGCCATATATATTACGGTGAACAATTGTAGATAGCTCCTCAAAACGAAATATTTGTTTCGCCACGTATATTGTATAATCTGATGTTACTAATATATTTTATCGCTTTTATTCTTTTGACTCTCTTGTCCTCACTCTGTCCTCACTCTCTTGTCCTCACTCTCTTGTTCTGGTACTTTATATATAAATATATTTCTTATTATTATCATACGCCGAAAGTTTTTTTTTTATTAAAAAAATGCAATATAAACACTGCACAAAGTACTGTTCTTTCATTATGATGTTGAGGCTATCATATGTGTTATGACTTTTTTAGTGGGATAATATGCAATACATGGTTGTTACAATAAAGTTATGCCTCCTTTAGACTTACAAAAAACGTTTAATCTATACAATACATTAACTCGAAGAAAGACACAACTAATAGAACAAGTTGCTCGATTTAGTTCATAATATAAACATAATACATTTTATAATATAATGAATAAATTATAATTTATAAAAAGTGTATAGGCTTAATTATAACATTGATTATATATTAATAAGTAATTTCTAGATGTATTTAATTTAACCATTATTAGATATCCATGAATTATCGTTTCCGTATTTTCTAATAACTTATCTTTCAAATAATTTATCGTGCAATAATTATTTACACTTACCTACCTTCTTTTCTTTTCTGTTTATATAATATAATATATCCAATCCTGTTTAGATATGCATTTTATTTTATTATAATCATAGCCGGAATCCATGTGGGGGCGGGGGTGGCGGGGGGGCTACAGCGCACGTGCTCCCCCCTGAGGATGTAAGGCGCCTAAATGAAATGGTAATTCGCGATCGAAAAGGGGAAAGTGGAATTATTTGGTTTAATTAAGATGGTTTTGGAGCCTAATTCGCCCCTACTAATGAGGTTACAAGTTAAGGTACTATATATGTCTTATTAATTTATAAATATAAATTTATAAATATAAAAATCAAATATGTTTAAAAATATGGGCTCACTAAAATAAAACAACTATTAAAATCAAAACACATTCCTCCTTATAGCTGCACATTTTAATAGATTAATAACAATATTATACATTAACAAGATGTTTAATTTTTTAATAAATTACTTACCGATAGACTTATTGTATTAAAATGTTACTAACGATTATTAACCGATAATATAACAATGAATTGGTAAATCGTTTTTTTATTCCGCAAAAAATGTGTTTGTTACATACCTATAACTATATTTTCCTTAATTAAATGTTACTGATAATATTGTCGATATATTCTAGATTTTTGGAACATTTAACGATAAACATTTTAGCTGGAGTATAGTCTATACCGGTACATGTTATGAAAATAAATAATGGTTCGATTCTCACCGAAAGTAACCGTTTACTATACATACTATTATAATTTGTGAGAGAAATACAAAAGAGTTCTCAACTAAACAGAGTGAGTGATGTCTTTGTTCGGAAATATTAAGGTTGGCAATTTTTAATAAAAATGACCCCTTTACTCGGACAAGTACATAACGGACACGTCGACGGTAATTCATGACACAACTCTTCGCATACAATACATGACTCCATAATTTACAACTGTCTCTTAAGTGTTACAAAAGTAGTTTTCTTCTCTAGAATAACTCTAAGCAAGATTTAATAAAGATAGATTGTGTTATATTTATGTTGTGACCTAAATTTCTATAACGAAGAGTAAATTCTATGAGAAAACTTAACACGCACTCTTTATACATCTATATATTTCGAAAAAATTAAATGTATATTTACAGTTGTTACAATTTTTGGAAATTCACAATCTCAGGTAAATATACGGTTAGATGATCATCACCTTTATTTTATGTCGATATACTTGAAACGATATTTCATGTTACATAGTAACTAAATCAAATAGGGCTATTTTATTATATTATATTATAGATTGATTGAAGCCACAATAAAACATTACTTTTTGTATAAGTGCCTCAAATTATATAAAATTTATGGTTAATTGTAGCATAACAAATTCGAAATGAAATGAAACAATGTTTTTTACTTATATTTTGTTCGTATCCTTATCAGTTAATTTAAATATAAACAATGTGTTTGTTAATAATAATAATAATAATAATAATAATATTGATTTTAATAATGCGTTAACAATATAACAAAAAACGATGATTGATTAAAATAATTTTTTAATATGTTTTAAAAATTTTAAGAATATTGTTTACAAAAATGTTAACACTGTTTTGTGTCATTTAAATTAATCTGCTACGGACCTGTGTAATTTCAAAGTGATACATATTTCAACTATCGATACAAAAATGTGCCCCGATAACGTTGATTGTAGGCATACTATACTTCTTTTATATCAATTAAAATGATAAATACTCTAACAATTAGGCAAGATGTTTTTATTAATAAACTTTTAATTGTTAACTTAAATGTACACAATAGTACAGTTAGAAATAACTAAACAACACTCTAACGAAATTGTACGACATTTTTTTTTATATTAAAAGCAATTTAGTTTTTATAATACAGCCAACGCTGGAAAATCTCAAAACGGAAATGAGTGAAACTCATATTTATTTGCTGAAGAAATTAAACGACTCTTAAAATATATAATAAAGCAACAGTTTGCCTTTAATGCTCAAATTATTTATAATCTAAGAAAAAGACTTTGAAACATTACATATATTAATTTTGTCCTAAAATATATATATATTTAAACGTAGCCAAACTGACTCTGTATAATCACGAAACGTTGTTTTGATGAATGAAGTTCTCGTGAGATCCGCCTAGAGACGAGTAAAGAACAAGCAATTGTCATAATTGGAATAATTTGAAAAACACTACGTTTTCATAAAATTTAGGGTAACAATAATGACAGTACTGTCAAAGCCACGCAAGGTATTTATAATATATCCAATACTAAACCTTGTTCAAAGTACGATAAAATATTAATTAGTCTTAAAACATTTTTTCAAATTTTGACGTGTTCTTAATTTTTTTTAAATATATTTTATTTTATTTTATTCAAGTGTCTCCTACTTATATATATACAAACACATGATTTCTATTAGTTATATTACATGAATTAAATAAACACTTTTTATTGCTACTAATTGACAACACATATTTAATGTATAAATAATAATAATAATAATAATAATAACAATTTTTTGATTATTTGTGAATTTATAATATTAGCACACATTTTTATTAAATTAATGACATGCTTCCCTTTTGAATAAATTTATATGGATATTATAAGTCATACGAATCGTAGCTATATTTTAAGGATAGTTTACATAAATTAATATAACGTTACTCCTTGTTTATTTGAATTCCTATAGATAGAGGTGTACCGAAACCTTCTTGCCAAAAATAAAAGTTACATTGATTCCCAGAGTTATAAATATGTATTATAGAATACTACTCTTATCTTGAAAATTATTGGGAGATGTATAAAACATCATTAGTTCCAATTAGTCACTTTATCTCACTGACAACATGGAACAAAATAGTAAGTAGAAAATGGATTATCTTTGGTTTGTACGTACTAAATGTTTAACCCTCGATGACGTAGAGAATGTATAGATAAATGGATGACATAGAATATAGCTGGCCGACTGAGGAATAATTTTTCTGTCAGGTATCAATTTATTTAAAAATATGCACATATTTTATATCACGGTTAATGACATCTAATATATTATTTAATCTATAAAATGGTAAAAAGTGAAGTTTCAATAATTTTAACCGTTTAAAATCAAGAATTCAACCACAGCATCGAACTCAGACTTCATGTTCGATTTGTTGAACTAATCATGCACCTCTGTATTTTAAATACATTCTAATGGTGTCCTATGGATGTGACCCTTATTTTGTATACAATTTATTTTATATGATCCAATGTCTAATAGAATTTATTGTTTAACACTGTAAAAAAAAGTTGTATTGAAAGCCAAAACGTTGATTTTATATGATTGATTTACTTTCGTGCATTTTTTTTTGAAATGATGAACACTTTTTATGAACAAAAACTAATTGCTAATTGTTGTATAAAACAGTGACACAGTTATAATTGCGTTTGTAATTGTGTGTACACGTTAAGTTAAAAATGTCGATTCAACTAAACGGATGTCAAGATATTCTTAATATATTTCCGGCGATATTTTATAGAAAACAATAAATAGAATGTGAAGTTGTAATTTATAACGAAGATCATACAAACTAAAAGATATCATATGATAATATATTCAGATTATGTAGTGTTTCTATACGACTAAGTTGTTTTAGATTTATTTCTATAATGTATTGATATTAAAATTGAGAAAAAACTCTTAGAGAATGTAACTCACCTATCTCTGAATTTGTTATGCAGTTGAATCTGCAGATGCAGGTTACTAAATATTTAAATATTACGGGTGAAGTGAATATTTAAAGTGTTCAAGTTTTAAAATAATTTTCTTTGATCATGTCCAAAATTAATCAATGTCAGATTTCATTGTTGATCCGTAAAATGGTATGTTACAAGGAATAATACAGGAGTTGCAAAGAATGAATGTCTTATGTGTGTTTATAAGTTCAATAATTAATTGCATACAGTTAATATTTGTAAAGGAATATCGAACAATTTGAACGAATATATATATTGAACTTTTATTATATTCATTGTTGAAAATGCTCATTGGGTAAACTATTTTAAATTTATTATTACTAAGATATATATTTCAATTGATGTCAACAAAACTTCTCATATACACAACAAATAATTAATAAACTTGCGATCTCGGGATCGACGGATTCCCTCTAAACTGCTTAAAATAGCAAACTAATATTTAGGTAATATATTCCAAATATAATATACGTTTAATATAAAACGATCTTTAGTACAAAAATATAATTTAATATTTAACATTTAATATTTTCAAAATTAATTAATTCAAACGCATTTATGCTTTAAATACGAAGCATTTTGAGTGCAAAAACTGCCTTTCAATCCTTGGAAGGTGATCGGACATACTTAGTAGAGTAGATTATTACATATTTAATTTCCAAAATTTAGTGTTTATTTACTGATAAAAATTATTCTGATAATGGTTTCTCCTCTCGTATTTTTTTAAATGAAGAAATAAGAAGAAAAACCTTTTAATTCATTAGGAGTTTACTGTCGAAGGTTTACTGTCGAAGCTATTTGTCAACTGGAGCGTTACTATATTGACCTGTCCTTCAAACTTGACTGCACAGCCTGATCTTAACGACAAAACACACGTTTAGGACAGTTTGCTTAAATTATATGTACTGTGATTTTAAAGATTACAAAATACATATATGTGCATATACTAATACATAGAGTATAAAACAGAATTTTCTGTAAAAACCGGTTAAAAACATTAAACATTTTTTGGATATTTACTCTACATATACAACATTTACTCATTGATTAAATTGTTCATAAAAAAACTTCAAAAAATACTTTATAAAATATAACATTTAAAAAAATAATCAACATGCTAATTATGAAAGTTAAATTGTTAAAGAAAGGAGAAAATATACGAACAGGGATCCTTCCCCATCAAACACCTCCACTAATTCTAGGAAGATAATAGCAATCGTCACTCAGCGAGTCACAACGAGATACTCATAAGTCACTCAACGAGATACTACCCGATCCTCACCGACCATCACATCAGTCCAGCCCAGGTTTCCCCCTAAGCAACTTCCACCCCCCTTGCTCGACCAGTTTAGAGATTTTAACTAAATTGAAGCAAAGGTGCATAACTCAGTGTCGGTGACATTATTTACAACAAAGTAGACGATACCCAAGATTTTCAGCGGAACGTTGGCCTCAACCGGATAAGTAAAAAAAGTGTTTCAGCGGATATAGAAGAGGAATAAAAAGGTGAAAAATAAGAAAAAGATACCTCATTAAATTTTTTACAACAACGTTAACCCAATGAAAGACTTTTTGCACCCATTAACTAGTTTAAAAATCATTTATCCAACAATATACCAATTATAATAGTCGACAAAATGTATTCTTTTATGCCATTTACAAAAAATTATTTACTTAATTATCTTTTAAAATATGAGATATATTAATATACATTTATATATATTTATTTCTATACTTAATGTATATGTATGCATTATTAGGTTATCAGATTACTGTTAATTTATTGTACCCCAACCGTTCAGTCTAATCTTCGATTTTATTATTAGAATTGTCATTGTCATTTTCGTTATTATTATTATTATTATTATATAGTTAGTTTATATGGCTTTATGACTCGTGTTACCTGCGTTGATAATGGAGGCACCAGTTGCCCTGCTTGAAACAGTTGGGTTTCCAGACCCGCACCAGCCGCGTGTATGGAACCCGATGCTCGCCTCGAATGGCCTTCAGTGTTGAGCTCTCGTAGGAACAAACATTTGGCCTAGTGAATTGTGGGTAGACAGAAAAAAATCAGTTCTATATATAGGTTTTAGTTTTTTTTATTTGAAGTATTTTTAATGATTGAAAATTATTTCGATTAATTCAATTTTATGCTTTAAAAACAGATTCCACAGATCCATCGATTCCCGAGGTCCGAAGTAGGGAAGTATTATGTGAATTTTATTTAGAATTTAAAGTTTATTACAAAGAAAATATTATTAATTAATTGTGTACTAAATTTGTATGACTAAAACTTATTAATATACAATGCATTGTTTAAGTTTTAGTTAAGTAATTAATACGTACAAAATCACAACCATTTTTTATGGCAATTTAAACTAGACAAAAATTTTATTTAGATTGTTAGAACAAAAATAGTACGTAGATATTTACATATCAATTGCGTTTTAATTTAAAGCTTATATCAATGAATGATTCTTTTATGCAATCTTATGTTTAAAAAAGCAATTTATTGGGTATGTTAGCCTACATATATACGAAACATAACTATATATATATGTAATAATCCTTACTATTGTATAACATCGGCGATATTTCAAACAGAATTTACTCTACTCATTTTGGATAAAATAGTACAATACATATTTCTTCTTTTAAGAAATAAAATGTAGGCTACCATAAAACATTGTTTTGAATTGCATTGGTATGATGTATAAACTGATACATATATGTAATTTTAGTTCGAAAGACCAAATATTTATAGAAATTATAATTTATAAATGTACCATGTCACAATGTAATATTCATATTTATGTATTAAAAACTTATTAAAATAAGAACCATGTATATATATAAATAAACAGCATGATTTTGGCCAAACGAATTTTTTTAAGAAAGGTGAGGCCGAGTATATAGTTGACGAGGTGGCACACTATCATGTGTATTATTGAGATGTTTATACAATTTAATAAATACAGGAAACTGGGTAAAAAACGGAAAGCAATACAAATATGTTAACAGAACATATTCTTATACTACAGATCAAAAATGAATCTGTTATTTGTACTCTGGACATAATGAGACAGGTGGTAAGCTTATTTATGACACGAATCAATAAATATCATCAAATAATATAAATATGAAAAACTATAAAAATGTGTAATTGATAAATTATTATGTCATCGCCGCCAAACAAGTAGACATTTTCTTGAAATAAATAGAAATGTAAAAATCTTCTATCTAGCTCGTGTGTTGAACATTCAGATTAACTAGTAAAATATACTTTCTGAATTACTAGCTGTAAAACTAATTAAACTACATATTTTCCATTCTTGTATGCTCTATATAAAACGTTGTTCCCCACATCGTTAGATCCTCAAGCGCAAAAAACGAACATGGTACTTCAAATTCATAGACTTTTAAAAAGATAATCTTAATATAAATTGGTTGTTTTTTCAATTCTGTCAATTAAATTGACGTATTTTTCTCACGTTATTTGTGTTAGCCAAAATATTAAAAAATAATAATACAAAACATTATATTAAAAAATTATATTAAAACAATAAAATTTAGTGTTGGATAAATATAGCTTAATATATTGTCTATTATATAATTATGCACTGTTTTGTCTATTTATTTCTGTAGAGCATTCTTGTCTATTTTACTGTTCTTTTGCTTTGACATTTTAATTGGATTTTTTATTTTCTTATTTTGAAATTGCAATTTCCTATTTAGATATATAAATATATACCCTTTTGTCATATTTATGATTATAGGTTGCTTTGATTCATATAAAAAGTAGACTTTTAGCGTAAAAATGTTCAGTTTACTATATTTCAACGTTGAGAGTTGTTAAATTGCCGTGTTATTAAAATAAATACGTTTTGTAAATATTATAGACACATCTCAATTTTCAAACATCACGATTATGTTATGTTGGTATATGTATACCCATCATAATATTGCTTTTTTCTAGAATAAAATAATTTAGAAAGTATTTGAAGTATTTAACGTATATATATATACAATGTATATATCTATCTATCAAGGAAAGCACCAACTTTCCCTCAGTATTACTGTTTTATCCTGTCAAACACCCGCAGAATTACTGTTTTATCCTGTCAAACTAAATACTGAAAACTGATAATCCCTTCAAAGTTATGTGCAGTGACCGCATTATATAAAAAAATATTTAGATTTTTCTTTTTTCTATAAATATGCAAATCGTAGGATTTTTTGAAATTATAGATTGATATTCAGTTATATAGAAACCAGAAAGGATGCATTACAAAACGGAAACAAAAACAATCTAAGAAAATTAGCAATTATATTAAACTATTTAAAAGAGTATTAATCGACAATTTCTTGTGAAATTTCATTATGAGATTTCTATAGTGTAAAAAAATAGTTTGTATAATTTGAAATATTCTATACAATAGCAATAACAATAAAAATAATTTCCCTAAAATATGATTGACATCAGCAACCATTGCGTCGTTCATCTTCCATCACCACAAAGCTACAAATAACAACGCAACAATGACATTATACACTGTTTTACGAACACATTATAAGAAGGGTGGTGGCATTGTACTCCTAGCGATAATTGCCAGTGTCAACGTGTCCTAATGGTTATTACTTAAATTATAAAAATGTAATAAAGTAAAATGTAATGTGGTTAAAATGCCTATTCTCACATTAATTAATATTCTTTTCAATGAGCTAAAAATCAATATATATATATATATCACGTGTATTGATGTATAAATGGAAAATTCGATTTATTACTGTCTTTATCGTCGTCTTTTAAAATTATAATTTTAAATATTAAAAAGTATTTTTTATGTATTAATTATTCATAATAGTATATTACGCCACGCGAATTGATGGTTTTTACTCACGCTAATTTATTTTTGCTCACGCGGCCGAAGGCCAAG
>JAUZND010015440.1:0-27408 GCA_034780555.1 Coelogynopora nodosa | reverse complement strand
CTAATCCTAACGTTTTATGACTAATCCTACCGTTTTAAGACTAATCCTACCATTTTATAACTAATCCTACCGTTTTATGACTAATCCTAACGTTTTATGACTAATCCTACCGTTTTAAGACTAATCCTACCATTTTATAACTAATCCTACCGTTTTATGACTAATCCTAACGTTTTATGACTAATCCTACCGTTTTAAGACTAATCCTACCATTTTATAACTAATCCTACCGTTTTAGGACTAATCCTAACGTTATATGACTAATCCTACCGTTTTATGACTAATCCTTACGTTATATGACTAATCCTACACTGTTTATTCCATTTATATGACAATACGAATGGCTACCAGGCGACAGTGTGTTAATTCTAATGACAAATTTTGTTATGTTTGTGGCTATTTTATTATACGACTGATGCGACAAAGCACACAATAAATAAAACCCAGGAAAAGTGTTTTCTCTGCATATGAAGCTTACATCGGCATTACAATCAGAGAGCAAGATAAGCCATAGGCACCGCACGTGTCATGTGGAAACTGCAGATCAACACTAGAGGCATGGCATCGTGGTTCAAGACGCAAAATGACATTTGCTATTTCAAGAATTTGGCGTGAACCGAAAGATCACACTACATACTGTTTATTTTGTTTATTTGATGTAACTGGTATTCGTCGTGCTAAAGACAGAATCATAATTAGTTACTCTCATCAGAAGCTCCAATTCCCCATTCATATTTACTTCCAGTTCCTCTACCCCTGTAGCCTCAAAGGGTGAATCTAATCCTATTTCCTTGTCATCTGATACAGATGATTCAAGTGAAAACATTGATTTTAAAAGTGTTGAACTTGTATCAAATAAATGAGACATAGCTGATGTTGTTAGTAATTTACAAAATCAGGTGCAGAATTCCTAGCTTAGCGATTGAAACATTGGAACTTACTACGTTCTGGTTGTAAAACAACTGCATACAGATTAAGAGATGCCATATTATCCAAATATTACCGCACTGAAAAAAACCTCTGCTACAGCCAAGATATTATTGGACTGTTTCAAGAAATTGGAATTCAATACAAACCAAGTGATGAATGAGCCAGAGAAAGCAACATGGCAGGCTTTTCGACAGGTCGACAAAAGATTCTTGGGCAATCAAAGAAGTTAACATTATTCTGTAGTGGTGAATAATCTAATTAATACATACCAGACTCTTGGCTTTTATATGTCTGTGACACTACGTTTCCTGCATTCAAACAAAATCTCGGTGCGTTCAGTGAGGAGCATGGTGAACGCTTGCATGAAGACATTTAAGCAATCGAACGATGATACCAGGGCTGATTAGAGATTACGTGTGGAATATGATCAGTAGTACTGAGACCGCTCATTCTCGCAAGAGTAGATGCATGCACCACTAAAAAGTTTAGCCTAATTAAAATAAGTTGTGAAATTATTTACATTCAACTGTATTCTCCCATTAATTGATCATATTCTATGTATTCGTTGTGGTCTTCGAAGATATATTGATGCTGTTTATTTTTTTATCCTATGCTTTGATGTTTATTGCACAAATAAAACCTACTTCCACTCCCATACATTTATATTTATTAATGTTAAATTTGAAAATAAACGTAGCAATATATGGAATTATATGAAAAATAGTATTTTTTAATTTTTTAGAAATTAGGTTTAAAAAAAATCTGTATTAGTTATTGAGATAATAAGTCCATTTTGTGATCTTCTGTTCAAAAATGTATTAGAAACATAGTTAAAAGAACATAAACACAAAAAAATAATTTTGTTAGAATATACTGTATAATTGACGAAAGCTTATTTAAATTTTTGCAATATATGCAATACTAGTACTTCCAATATTAATGGACATTATATTACATCGACTAATTATAACAATCAGCTTACATGCTTTCTAGATGTTTGTTATGGGATGTGTGACGGTTGCACAGGCTCAACATTGATTAGTTGAGGGTCCTAAGCCTCGCCGCACCATAACAAAAACTTACTTTTAAATCTAGTATTGCTTGATCTGTCCTTTGTATGTTTTTTTCTTCTTTTAGGCTCTGGCTTAGTAAGTTCCAAGTAATAATTTACCATTTTTAATGTTCAATACCTGTTGTTGCATTATGTACAAGTTATGCTGGTATTTGTTGTTGTATAACTTTCTAGTCTCGTTTATTGGATCATTTTATATGCTAAAACTCAGCTTATGTTATATGATTGTATGTCGTAACTATTTTCTTTTACATCATATTTTTTTAAATACTTTCGTTATCAGTATTATCTACTATTGTTAATAATTTAAAATAAAATCGTTATTACAATTTTTAGAAAATGACTGATCGTATTTGTAACGTATTTTCTTTGATAATACTTTCTGTATAATTGTATTGATACTTACCATATATACACTACATTTGTTTCGTTCATTAGTGCAATGTCTCCATGGCAATATCCAATGTCGATGACTAATCCGGGGTATTCTTTGAAAATTATAAATATATTATTAGAAATGTTCAATTGATTGAATGTCAAATATTTTTTTTGTAATATCTCAACATTTATTTTACCGTTTTTTTAACTGACTTAAGGGTCGCAAGTTAGAAAATGTAGCTGCGGGTCTGACCTACGAATCAAGTGTCACTCAGCAGATCTGTACATTTAATTTATCCTTAAAATAATTTGATTTGCGTGTTTATTAAATTTGATCGCAATTGTTTAATATACTCAAAATAAAACACTGTTTGTTTGACTTTCGATAACGCAAAGATTTTTATTTTATACGAAGACATTTTATTAAGGAAAAAGCACCGCGTCTGTCATCATCTCATGTCACAATGTATTAAACAGAAAATAAATGAACAATACATTAAATAACAAATTTAAAACTTTCTCGTAAACATTAGCTATGACTTCAGTACATTTGTTAGGATATTAGAATCATTATAGCAACATTATATGTACTTTTTATATATACCTGCTTTTTGATAACATATACAAGATTAATATTTTTGGTAAAGTATAGCTGATTATACCAATATATTTGAGAAACAATTGATCAATTGAAAGAGGACTTGTCAATAAGTAATCGTATTTAATATAAAACATAAATTAATTCAATAGGAAGGCTAAACTGAAATTTAATATCATACAAATCAATTTATTAAACCAGTAATAATCATGCCATTTTATTTTTAAATAAATCAACATATGAAATAAATAAAAAAAATTATTGCGGCCTTTTTGTCCAAAAAATAGGGATAGTTATATACAATTTCCGTAAAGCAAACGTATCGTATTGTTTAAACTAAATTGATACTTTCACGAGTACCAAATACCACTGTGTATAATGTGTATACTTTGTATACAAATTTATTGCAGAAATATATATGTTGCCGTAAGCATATAAGCATTCTTGCATTCTTTCATATGCGCATGTGTTTATATTATATGTAATGTATAGTTTATCCTTTAATATAAGGAACATTTTTTATAGTTGAAAGAAATTGCAAAAGGTTAGTCGAAATTTACATATATTTGTTTTCATTTAAATTTCTAGACACGAACCCATTTTTTGCGTGTGCTTGTACTTTTTTTCGCGCAGATCTCGAAATATTTCCTTGATGAAAATTAAAAAATCATGAATACGTTTAGATGTACTTTTAGTTGTGATCTGTATAATGTAAAACATCTTGTGTGTAACCGCCTAACTGATTTTTTATTAAAAACTGTAATAATATGTTCAGATCGAATTATGCAAGTAAAGAAAGTTTACTTCTTTCAAAACAAAATAGTCTAAAATAAAAGTTTTAGATCAAAAATTACTTAAAGATGCAGAGGTTCAACAAATGTGTTTATTGATAACATGAATAAGTAACAGTTGTATGAAATGAGTAAAAAAATATATTTATTAATTTCACAGTTTAATAATAAATGCATAAATTTTATTAAAAAAATAGATTGAAAATGCTACTTGAAAATACTTAAAATGATATAATAAAAAAATATCCACAATACAAACAATTTTAATTGCAAATCGTTAATTTTTTCTATCGGTTGCTCGTGGTACAAATTTCCTGTTTGTGACTTGAATGGGGAGTAAATGTTCGGTGATGTTCGATGAGAAAATGTTCGTGATCCATATTAAACGAATATATATTTTAAGTTACGCGAAGTTTAGAGTTAGTTATGAACACTAGAGAAAATTACTTGCAGACTCCCTTTATCCCCTAGTAATAAATTAATTACTCTTTATTATACTATATGTTGCTATATTTTTTTGTTAAATGTTAATTGATTTTTGTCATTATTTTTTATCTTTAAATTTTTGAAAAGTATATTTAACTGAAATATAGTTTCATGCATTTTGCTCTCATTTATAAGTGTTCATTGGGGACACATTTCATCTGCGCATGAATATAATAATTTTAATTAATTTGAATGTGATATCATTGTTTATAAATCACTTTTAGTATAATGCGCGATAATTTATTTATACATTTTTTGTGTATTCATGTCATTTTTAAAAATATATTCGTTATTTTCATACATCATATTATGTATTATTATACTAAATAATCAGCATTACAAATTTAAATAATGTATTATCACTATGTTTGTGCCCTCCCATTAATAATGTGCCCAATTCATATAGGTCAGAAATAATTTATCTGAGACGACTATTATAGTCACATTATATTATCTTTGCTTAAACATAGATACGACAATGTTAATTAATACTGCCATTATTTTTTCAGCAATACATTTCAATTTAGTGATCAGTCAATCTATATTTAATTATTTTAATTATATAATATCATGTTTTTACCTAAATTTTAAATCTAACGTTGACATGCACATCGCTTGGTTGTTAATTGTCTATATAGTAGTCAGTTATAGTAGTCGGCCTGTTCATGGTCTTAGTTTGTACGTCCAACACAGATAAACACACACTCTGTTTAATTGATTAAATTGATTTATTAAGTTGCGTTGGCGCACTCACACCAATTTCCCGACTTTTTATGAGATTAATTATAATTTTAAAGTTAATTGCAAGGTTAAACGTATAATGACGCAATTACGCATATTGTACTGTATATGCTCGTTCAATGATACCAACATTAAGTTAGAGAACATGTAAATACATTGTAGATACGTAAAAAGATTTAATAAAATTTGAATCTGGAAGTTTCAAATAATTAGAAAACAAATAATATTTAAATGTTAAAAACTAAGCTAGTGAAAAATATTAAATTAGGTTACTTCCCTTGTAACATTAGGTTAAAATTAAAACTAGAATAGTCATTTCAAATTATTTACTTTAACAATAATCGCGGTCTTTATCAAACTTATTAATAAAATTATTTATCAACATTATTACTAAAATAGTATTTTTATCCTTAAATTAATTTTGTTTGTTAATATATAGTCTTAATTTTTTCTTACAAATATTATAGCAAAATTTCTGTACCTGTCATATATTGTATAGTATAACAAATAGTTAAGCTTTAGATGATCGTAAATAAATATAAGTATATTTCTAAAGTGCTCGTTCAACTCTTTTTTTATCTTTTCCTCTTTCTGTCTATACACCTGTGTTATATATAATGTAGCCTTTCATTGATCTCTTTTCGTGGCAAGCGATACTTCATTAAATTAGTATTTCAAAGAAACACTTTCGTCGTAATTAATAATTCATCACAACATCGCATACATTTTTTAACTTGTCGTATTACATCATTACACAAATATCAATTTGTTCATTTAAATATAAATAATCGTATTTAGAAATAGCATATATATGGTTAAAACCTTTCTATATCCTTATGTTAAAAATTAAATATTTTGTCAAAAATATATTAGAACCAAAATATTCATTTTTAAATTTAAAAGGCAGTTGCCAAAGAAAAAATTCGCAATTGTTCTTATAAAAATTGTTATAATAAAATAGATTTTTTATTATTAATAAAAAATATTAAATTTATTGAAGTAAAAATGCTACAAAAAAAACATTAACACATTCATCCCAAAAACTATATAATATATAGTGTTACATTTTAATTGTATTTTCTTTTCATTCAGTCATGAACAACGTTATGGCTTTTTCAGCGACATTTTTTTTAAATATTCTTTTTCATCATGATGTAGATAAAAGATTTTTGAACAAGTTTTATTTATTTTTCGGAAAGAATTGAGGTTTACTAAAACTATTTATATAAAACTCTTATATGTAATTCATATATATATATAAATTATATATTAATACATATATTGTATTTAGTTATATACCTTTTACATTATACAATTTCATAATTGTACAATTTATGTTATGTTATTGACAAAGTTTTGGTTTTAGTACTACCAATTATAGTACATTTTAATTATATTACATTTTACATAATATATTACCTTTTGATATACGACATTATATTATTATTATATTTTACATTGTTATACATTTTACAATATATGCATAATTTACTGCACTAATTAATTAATTCATAAAAATTTCTGCATATACTGGGCACCCTTCTTTAGAAAGATTATATCTTATTATGAAATGTTTGTAATTTTGGAATCATTTCGTCAGTCTTATTTTTTTCAATTTGTTTTTATTCAATTTATATTTTTATACAAATGTTTAGTTCAAATAAACTTACATTTTCAACGTTAATATAGGGTATTATTAGAGTTTAAAATATTAACGCAAAAGGAATTGAAATAGTTGAAAATGTAAATTTGCCACTAGCTTTGTGTATTGGTAGTATACATTGACTTGTATTGGTGACTTGTAATTGAAGACAACACATAAATTAATGTTTTTCTATGATAAATTACTTTTTAAATGACTTTAATTTATTTCGTTTTTTTGAAGACATATAATATTAATATATTGAACAAAATTGTTATGTATGTTAATTTGGGTCATATATTAGTTAGTTTAGCGGTATACTTTATTCGAAAAGTTTAGATATTTTTGTTAAGTAATACAGGGCAGGGCAGGGGCGGATACAGGTTTTTGTTATAAGGGGGTGTTAAAACATTCTCTTGCCGTGAGACATTCAGCCTAGCCTTTAGATCAGCGTGTAATGTTGAATTTTCTAAATGATGTATAGTTAAGAATGCATCTAATTGCATTTAAAATAATCATATATGTATTTTTTTGATCTTCTAAATCAAGAGTTTTTACATAATGTAGTTAAAATGTTTAGGAAATCAATTAAATTTTTGCCTGACGAAGTGCCCCCCGTTGCGTGCACGGGAAAGCAGGGGGCTGGATCCAACACTGTAAGAGTATTATTTAATAGGAATTTTAGGTTTTAAATAGTGATCCGTAAAATCGTTTGGTTTTAATTTATTTATATTATTTTTTAAAGTATTTATTTATGTATAACAAAAAATTGTATAATGGCACTCGATATTTGTATAATGTTAACACTAAGTTATGACACATATAGTCTACAATAATTTTAAATAGCATTCGTTTTGCTTATCAATGTTTTAAAAGTCTACCAGAATTCTGTTCACGGCTCATCATAATATTTTCGTGAAACTTAGGTGAGAAACGCATTTAGTGCCTCTTTATCAGCAACGTTTCAGGTACTTTTCAGGTACTTCAGGCCTCTTTATCAGCATGTATCAGGTACATATTTTCGAAACTTCATTACATAATATTACACGTTTGCTTAAAATAATATAAACAATTATATTTTTAAGAAATCTAAATGAGAACTTCATTGACAAATAACCAAACATCAAACATACACATTCAATACTATATATGAATATGAAAATTCAATATTCAATATTAAATAATTAACAATTTAAAAAAAATCTAAAACTTTTCTTAAACAACTCACCCATCCCTGTAAGGGTGCGTTGTATTGTAGTATTATGAATTTAAATATGTAATGAATAGATGTGAATTATAATTTGAATAGATACAACAATTTGAATAGACGATTTGGATTTAATTATTTTTAGAGATGAATTTTGATGTGAATAGATTTAACTAGACATGTCAATTTAAATTTAAAAACAACATATGAAAAAACATGATCGAATAAAAACATAAATAAATGACTGTGAATTATAGATGCATGGGTATCTTTGAAATGTTCTTTTTGTTCTAAAGATCAATATTACATAACTCTATTTTGCATTAAAAACTAGGATATAAAATGCTTTAAAAATAATTTTATTATTATGCTAGAAAAATTAAAAGGTTATATTTTAATGTTAAACAGCATGTAGCCTACTGCCGAACTTTTTAAAAATAAATACTTATTGATATTCGCTCTGTTGTATTTAATGACATTAGCATTACAACTGATACGTTTGTATGCTTTTTAGATAAAATATATTTATTTTAAAAATTATATAGAAATCAATTAATTATAGATATTCATGATTTATCATAGGTTTAAATTCGTGGATATTACTTTTTGAAAAATATGCAACATCATATTATATCATTTATATAACCTACACAAACAATATTAAAAATATTACTTATGACTTTATTATGTCGATATATATATATATATATATATTATGCAGTTTGATTTACAATAGAATTAACATATTATATTAAATTATATTGTGAAAGATTATATATTTCAATAAAAAATATTACCTTAAAATAGAATTATACAATGTTTAATTTATAAAGCTATTTTATTAATAAAAAATAAATACTGATCCACTTGATATAATAAGGTAAACTTTTTTATGAAATAGTAGAATATGCTTCATTTTATGTCTTATCCATGTTGCATTATAATATTTCAATTATACATATTAGCGCTCTGATTGTAAGAGATTGCTAAGATTGCTCTTTTTTGAAGAGTATTGGTAGTTTGTACCGTATTTTATAATATAAAAAACATTTAAAATATCATTAGTCATTTATTTAGTCATTTAAAATATAATAAATCGACGGGTGTAACTTACATACTAAGCAGCCGGAAGAAAACACCGCCCTGTCCAGATGATATGATTTTCGAGTAGGATACAGACATACTCTTTGTCGGCCAAAATAGATCAACGCTACAACTTTACGGCTGAATTAACACAACAAATGTACACGGCAATTGCTGCCGGAACTCTCCAAGTATAAACGTGGACAGATTACGAAGGCGGCAGTTGAGGATTCTCCCCAAAGATTTGACAGGCCGATATGAAAAAACAAACGAATCACACAATAAAGTGTACGAAGCAATCAAATGTATGTATTTACGTCCTCAAGAAATCAATACAGCGTTTATTAGCAGTAGAATGTATGCAATACCTGCGGAATAGTGTATGTTTTAGAATCAATATGATATAGATGTACACAGAAAAAAAGTTACAATCTGGATGTCTATAAATGTGTTTAAAAAAGCGGGTTTATTTTCTGTGATTGAATCTTCCTTTCTTTACTACAATTAAAATGTATATAACAAACGTGCAGGAGCATCGACTTCTGTACGATAACTAGAACTAATTTTTTACAAATATCTGGAGAAAACTATTTTGAAAAATAATATTTCACGAAAAGTAGATTACATGTGACTGTCATTTTGATGTAGGTATTAATTGAAACACCCTTTGCTTATTCATGAAAACACACACACTGGTGATTTGTTAATTAATATGAAGAAAAAATTTAACCTAAAACAAATGAGTGTTTGAATTTGCTATCAAATGAAAATTTAGTCGAACCAATATTTAACTCAAAGTGTTGTGAAAAAGTTATTTTGTTATAAATTATTTAATTAAATTGTTGAACCATTAATAACATATTTATTATAATAATTTCTTGCCTCACCAAATGCGTCACTTTGAATAATCCGCGCACAGAAAATATGTTTTATGTCCTCGTGTTTTTGTTTTACGTGACTTCTACATTCAGTTGATCAATTAGACACAATTCTCTGATCATGTACGATTATTTTATTGATATTTTTGTTTATAATATACGTCTTTTGGTCTGACTCAGAAATAATGTAATTATAAATTATTATCTAAAATCAGCAATACAATGTTCAATGCTCATCAATATTTAAAACAAAGAAGATTTTGCTCATTTTTTCAAAAAAGAAAACTCTAGTTTTTAATTATATATCGTGGCAATTCCTGTCAAATAAATTATTCTATATAGACACAATAAATATCAATTTGTCAATATCACAAAAATGAATTTCTATGTAAAGAAAGAAAATTTAAAAATGTTCTTTCTATAATACATTAAAAAATCTATTTACTTCATTGCATTACATTTTATAATAATTCATTTAGTAATACTAACTGTTAGAATTTTAAGTGAAATAAATAAATACTTTATTATTTAATGTTAGTTGGCACCATGTTTGATCATAACTAACCTCCGTCTCTGATAATGGCTGGATTACCGCCGACATTTATAGGAAAATGTAGTTACACACCTAGGTGGTATATAAGTGTGGTATATATATGTGTATATATGTGTGTAATATATAAGTGTGGTATAATATGTGGTATAAAAGTGAATTAATAATAATTATAATATTTATTAAAATAAAATACTGGAACCTCATTCAGATATAATTTTTCCTTGATATAAAAATGTTTACTTTTCATATAACAATTTGGCTTGTCAGTCAAACTCGTGGAATGATTTCTAAATAGTCAATTAGTTGTAATTGATTATTGAATATAGTCGATATTAGTCGATATAGTAGTTATAAATGAACAAGAGAGTTTGAAATGATAATGGAAACTGCAGGCCCGTAGGTTAGCTAGAGGGCTAAGTAGGGACTGCTGCCCTCCCATCAGAAAATTTGAGTGAATGACGCTCTTTGGAATTTGGAAAAGTGGAGAAAATGTTGTAGCATAACTATATAATGGAGAACGGTTTATTAATATGAAAAGAAGTATGGATTAAGTAGGTTTCAGTCCGATATAATGTTGTAACTATTATTTAAAAGTTACAGTTTTTTATTCAATGTTTTTCTTTAGCCTCAATACGTTCTGCTTTATTTCATAAAATTATTCTATTAAGTTCATCTTGCTATCCTATTACAGTAATTAAATATTTATATTTATTATTATTCGCTCTTTTGAACTGTTTGTCCCGCTGATGAAAAATGCTAGCTATACGGGTATGAACTGTTCCCATCTTGTTACCGCATGGGCTGGTTGCACCAAAGTGGTACCATTACTTTATCCTAATTTCCTGACCAAACTATGATCCTAAATTAGGACGGTTGCAAGAAATTGTCTAAATTTTGTCATTTTTTAAATTACGTTAAATTCTTAGACTTGAGCAGAAATCGTAGTGATATCTATAATAACTAATACTAAACATATATATTGTATATTTCATATATAGTAGGTTTCAGACCGATATAATGTTCTTATAATTATATATAACTATATATATATTTATAATTTGATATAATGATATTGTATTTTAAGATTTTTATACTTTTCTATTTGAAGGTATGTGTATAGTAAACTAAATTATATTTAATATACTTTAATTATAATAATTTATAATAATTTATAATAATTTAATTAATATAATATAATATAATTTAATTATAATATTATAATAAACTATTTATTTATTTATATATATAAATTATAATATATTTATACATATTATTAATAATATATTATATTCTTAATTTTTACAATAATTATATTTGAACATAAAAATTACATTATTTGCAAATAAATATATGTAGAAAACTAGATATTCTGCCAACTACGCTGAAAATCTGACTTTAGCTGCTGCAAAACTTATTCCAGCGCTAGTTGCTAACGTATGTTTTCGTCTTTAATTCAAAGCTAAGTACACAGTAAAAAAGCGTCCTGATATGACCTTTCTCCAAAATACAGAGACCTAAAAGAAACTTGCAATGCCAAAAACAATAACTCCTACAATAAAATCCTGGAACGTGCCGACAACCTCGACGCTGAAGAACTTTGGTTATCAATAAAACAAGTCCTTTTCGACACTGCTCGAGAGAAGTTAATCTATAGTTCCAGCAGAGAAAAAACAATCCGAATAACCTCTGAAACCTTAGATCTATGTGATAAACGGAGACAACGGAAAGGCAAAACCGCAGTACTCAAGACATGGCAATAAAATAAAAAGATATGAATGCAGAGGTACAATGTGCCTGCTGACGTGACAAGCAAAAATGAATCGATTCATACTGGCAAAAGTTCAACAACACAATGGATTCTAATTGCTCAACAAATGTCTTTGAAATTTTGAAAGAAATGAAAAAGTCACGCACTCAACCCCCCAACAAGATCAAAGACAAAGATGGAAATTACTAATGATCAACAGCGAAGTCTTAGCCCGCTGGAAAGAATACTGTGAAGAACTCTACCATGACCAAACCGCACACCTCACCCAACCCCCACTCTTCTAGCAAGAACCTAAACAACTACTTGATAAAGTTCGAGCTGCTCTCAAAGACCTAAAAAATGGCAAAAGAGGGCCTCGATGACGTTCACGCAGAACTGTTGAAGCTAAAAGGCGAAACAGGAATCACTCTACTCCACAAAACAATCACCAGCAGATGGAATACATGCAAGTGGCCAAAAGACTGGGCCAGATCTGACTATGGTGTTATCCCCGAAAAAGGCGACATCTTAAAGTGCGAAAACAACCGCACCGTTACCATGGTCTTGCACGTCGGAAAAATTAACCTCTCCATTATCAAGCGCAGATGGAAACAAAGAACTGAACAATAAATTAACGAAACTCAACGAGGCTTTAGACGTGGTAAAGGAACCCGCAACACCACTCTGATCAAAGAAAAAGCTCGCGACCGCTCTATTGAACTATTTGAATTATATATTGATTACATCAAAGCTTTCGATCTTGTGAATCACGATAAACTTTGGCGTATCTTTGAAAAAATGGACTTCCCACCTCATCAGCCAACTGTACGACCAACAAGAATGCTGAGTTAGATTAAACTGTAGAGAAAGCGATTGGATTTCTACTGGCAGAGGTGTCCGGCAAGGCTGCATAAACTCACCTGATCTCTTTAACCTCTAAACAGCACACGTCATGCGAATAGCTAAAGAAAAGTTTAAAGGAAGCTTTAACATCGGTGGTGGCCAAAGAATCACAAATCTCAGATATGCCGATGATACCGCACTACTTGCAACTAGCGCTCACGACATTCAACAATTGATTTATCACGTCAATGATGCTAGCAAAGAATATATTTTACGTTACAACATTAAGAAAACTAAACCGATGCGCTCTAACACGCTAGACCAAACAGACATAACTGTCGAAAGCGAAACGATAGACCTAGTTGATGAGTTCAACTATCTAGGTGTCCAACTGAACAACAGAGGGGACCACAAGAAAGAAATTAAGCATCGTATCAACCTAGCCAAATCAGATATTACAAAAGGTGACCACATCTGGAGAAACAAAGACATCAGCTTCAATTAAAAAATATCCCTCATCAAATGCATCGGTATCTCCACCATGAGCTATTGCTGTGAATCCTGGCTATCCGAGTCTCATTGCTCCATGATTGAGGCTTTCGACATGTGGTACCTACGAAGAATTCTGGGGATTACATGAACATCAGACCTCAAAACCAATACAGAAGTTCTAAATCAAGGAAATGTCAACAGGGAACTCTACGCTCAGATAACGACACGGAAAATTCGATACTCTGGTCACTGCACTGTACGTCAAAAGTCCCTAAAAAAGAAGATAAGGCTCGGCATGGTTCCAAACACCAGGAAACGTGATCGTCCCCCTGCTCGATGGACCGAAGACGTTCTTACTTGAACCGGTGCTACACACATCTGAAAATCCGTCAGATGGGCTGAAGATCGTCCAGCGCCTCCTCTGGAGAAAGAAAATTCAACTTGCTTCCTTCCTCTTCACAAATGGACCCAACGATCGCTCCGATTAAGGGACCTCATCATCATCAGCAAACCAATATCATTAAAGATTATAATATTTATTATCACTGTCCATGGAGAATTCTTTGAGATATTTTCGTGACAACTGCTTATTCTTTTTCTTATATTTCTTATTTCTCTTTCTAACTATTCTTCTTCTTTATAATATGAATAAGAAGATTCAAAATATTATTTTGAATCTTTAGAGTTAATAGATGGAGTCAAAGCTCGTACTCATTGCTATTGCAGCTTTACTGATGCACGTTTGTGATTTTCAAAATCGTAGCCGACATTATTTGCTTTCGTTCAGGTTTAACTTGGTAGAATTTTGTCTCAGCGGTTTAGATTCTGTTTGTTCCGTTGAAAAATGTTCATTAAAGTGTTCTTCTTTATCCACATTATCCTCTTCTTCAATAATGATAGTTGTCTATTATGGACTACAGTCCAAGGATCTTTGGATTTTTTACACCCCAAATCAAGGACCCATTTTCATCGTAAAGCGGGAGGGATTTCTCGGGGTGGTCTATCTCCAGCCACGCATTAGCTGTACGTTTATATTGAATTACTAAATATACTAGAACTGAATTTACCACATTTTTCACATACATTCTTATTTCTAAATGATCAGTAGCGGATTTGTGTCTCTCTGCGTGCATTGGCATTTAAACAATTTCAGCAGGTGGCTAGAAACAAACTATAGGTGTGCATAAATTCATTACAAACAGCTCGAACAAACAGCATGGAATTCATTATTCCGTGCTTCTCCTCAATTCGTACCAATGAATCGTGAAAAGTTCGTCGTCAGTTCCGTGGATGGTACCTATATATCCGTTTCTTGTATTTAGTATAATTTAACCGGAATTCATTAATCTGAAAGTGTTGCACTCGATAAATCCGGGTGTGGACTATACAGTCGCGACTTGAATTGAGAACTTTGGGAAATGACAATACGGAAATAGTAAACTTTTGAGAGATCATAGGTATTCTCATTAACCGTATCTGTATACACACGTTGACCGGCTACACCGCACACAACAAAAACAAGGATATAACCGCAGATATCGATCGTCATGTTGTTCAATTTAACGATTATTTGGTTTTTGGGAAAGGCGCTGGACTTAGTTGATCTGTGTAATATGTCATTCGTATGATTCGTATCGCATTTTTGTTTACAGACCAGATAGGCATATTCTTTTGAACCAAAAGAAATAATAATATTATTATCGCGTAAAGTGGCAAATAAAATACTTTAATCACTGCAAATTATTTGAGACGTATGTGAGACAATTTTGACAGCATCCGATTGAATGTGACCTAAATAATGAAATCTGATTAGTCAATGATTGTTATGATTAGTTTTGTTTGATTGTGTTAGGGCACAATCAACTCCCCCCTGTTTCAATGTCTCAGCCAATCTAAATCGGATCTTGATTTTAGGTTGTTAAGGCTTTCCATTATCCCATTTGAACACTATATCAAATCAATTTCTGACTAATTAAATGTCGAATAATTTGATTTTGTTACATGAATTGATCACACAAATACAATTAGTAATTTTCTCTAATACAGAGTAGGCCTACTGCAGATACATATATAACTAAAGATCACAAAGATATAAAAAGATTTTCGACTAAGTCAATTATAAGGATTATAATTGTAATCATTTAAAAATTGATGTGTTTCATAACTAGAAGTGTTGAAATAACTATAAACATTAAATTTAAAATCTTTATATAAACGTTAATTAATATATTAATACTAGAACACAAAAATAGACATAAAGAAATAAAAATGTAAATAATAAAATTATTATAACAATCCTCATAGTATGTATTTTGGCTAAGAGAGGTCAAAAAAAGAGTCAAAAGAGGGTGTCTTATGTAAAACACACTGTTTATTGCCTTACAACACAGAGTTTTATCTAAATATACAAACAGTTTTATCCAATTACACATATGTTTAAAAAATTTCTGGTTGAGTCTTTCTTAATCAAATCAAAATAGTATAAGGTATATATATTATACGAAATGTATAAAAAGGTATCAAAAAGTATCAAAAATGTATCAAAAGGTATATACAATATGTAAAATAGATATAACAAATTATGTTATGAATAATTAACAATGGGCTATATATAGGTATAGACTATACGAATTCATAACTTTAGTTTTGAGACCTTTAATTTTTCCGCACAATCTGACAGCAAACAAAAGAAAATGAATTGAAATTTTCCTACATGTAAGAATTTCCTAGATCCATGCCTGGTTTGTATATATAATACGGTGGAATACGAATTATGTATGAATAATGAAAACTGGTTCAGGCAGGAAATTAAACAGCCTCAGAAATGGTATTGGTTATGCTAAAAAGAGCCAATGTGTTCCTATAGTGGAAATCACGCATATTTTTACAACCATAATTGCCCATGTTGGCAGACATACCTCTTAATGGCACACCATATTAACAACATTGAAAAAATTCAAAGACGAGCGATGAAGATTATCTATCCAAACCTATAAGTATAGCTACTTCGATGCGCTGGAAAAAGCAAAAATCAAAAGTTTAAAAACACAAAAAGATTTATTGACCAAAAATTTCTTAAAAACGATTTTGAATGGATAGTATTCATATTTTCCCTTTACTTGAAAAATTTAGGAGACCTGATTTGCAAATAATCCTACATGTTAGAAACTCTTTTTTTGTCAAGTGTTAAAAGCAAAGTTTCATACCTTTTGGAATAATGCACTATATTGCTCAGAGTTTTTATATATTGCTTACGCATAGATGTAAGCGTGTATCTTGTTGGTCTATTTGTTAGTATTTAGTTAAACTGGTAACATAAAATCTTTTAATTTTCTTTTAAGTGTGTGAATAAAATCTTTTTTATTTATTTATTTATAATTTGGTGCAAAAAGGTAAAATTATTAAAATAGATATCCATGACATTAACAAAATCTGAATAACCGCGGCAGGTTAAAAAAGAATATCGTATAACCTATATAATACAAATGATTTAAAATGAAAAACTATTTAAGTATAAATATCGTATCTATAATAAACGGATTTGAATATGATTTGTAAATTTTAAATAATTATAATGATTAATGATATCATTACTTCGTATTCAAGATAATCAATTTCCGGCTTTTAATTTCGTTTAATGCCTCCAAAATTACAGCTTATTTCTATTTGACTTTTATATTAACTTTCGTTTAATACCCGCAAACTAAATATTTATCATAATTAAGTCAAGACGTTCAAGTCAAGTTGTTATACGTATGAAGCTGAATAGGTTTTTCATGAGGATAGGTTTATAATTATCTCCGATAGTCGAACTTTATGAAAATCATGTTATCTATCTTTCACAAACAGGTGAATATTCTCCCGACCGTCCCACATCGCCTAATCATCATCGCCTAAATGGGTTTCTAAATGTCCCGGTAATGTGTCCCTAATGAGTATATTATAGTTATATATATTTCAATGACAATTTCAGCCACATATAATACCCTATTTATATAAGTACCAATTAAATCTAAAACAAATATTGTATACCATATTGGCTATATAATGATTCGATTATCGTTTTAGCCGGTATCGTACTACTATCGGGATATATGTTTTATATTATCGGCAGATATAATAGTCCGCCCTTTCCACTATAAAAATATCGGTTCATTGTTGTATTGTCTACGAATTATAACATTGTAAAAAAATTATTGACCTACGATTTTTTCGGCACTATGATTTTTCTGTGACAGGGTTGAACTGAAATGTGATGCTTTTATTAACAGTATATATAGGTATATATATGTTATCTTCAAGATATCACATTATTTATCATTTATTTCTTTTTCTATTACTTCTACTACAGAATAGCCATTTTCAGGAAACAAGCTCATATTAAATCATGAATAGGTTTTTCTTACTTATATATACGTCATATACATAGTGATTTTTAAAGGGGCGTCAATTAGATTATCTTTGGTCGCAGAATTGTCCTGTTTTATATCAACATTCCAAGGATATATAATGTGTTGTGGCACATGATCGTGTTTCAATTAAGAGTAGATTGCATATTAGAAATAAAATGAAATAATACACAATATAGAAATGTAAATAAATGTATAAGAAATTAAATAAATATATAAACACCCATTTGATATAACAAATGTAATAATATTTAAAACAAATAATAATTATATAAAAACAATGATAAATTAGTATGTAACATAGTATATATATTATATATACACTATTTATATAATATATACAATATCTGTAAAATAATATATATATATATGTATGTGCAGCTTACACTGACATGTAATTTGTGTTTAATTGTTATAATCTATTATTTCTAACACTGTAAAACGTATTTTATCCGATTTTCTAAAAATAGAACTACTTCTTGGAATTTTGCGATTATGTTGAATATGGCTGCCGGTCATTTGCGTTTACGAAAAGTGCCTGAAGATTCTATACCATTTCGGTATTATAATAATAAGCAATCCGAAACAGGAACGCAAATTATTGAAAAAGGTTCAAGAAAGCATTTGCAAATGAATTTAAACTTAAATACTCTAAAACAAAACGAATCACATTTAACAGATGTAAGTCCCAATTTGTATTTGATTTTATATTTGTCAACAAGCAAAATGGTATAAAAATAAGAATATCTTTAGGTGTTAGAACATTTTAGTAATTTTAGATTTTTCTTTAACACTGTCACTAGAATTGATTTTAATACTTTGTCACCTTTCTGTAGAAAACCCAGAGTCATAGACATAGACATATTCATAGCCATATAGGCATAGGGTAATTTTGAGAAATAAATGAGTTCTCACTTTTTTGAGAATTGGAAACAAGCTTATTTATTTGCAAATAAGAATCTATTAACAAAATTATTATCCACTCAGTTTACAGTTTCAAAAACTTAAATGCAATCTTTAATGATTTAAAAAAAATAGATGCAAGTATATGGAAGTACCACCCTGTTCATTATCCACAATTAAAAAAATACACTATAATTGATAATATTTTGAATGGTTTTTTAATGTTATATGACATTATCTTTGGAAATACTTTAATACAAATTAGTAATTAACAATATTTCAATTAATAATTTTCAAAATAATTGAATGGAAAAACTCTGTTACCAAACTTTTATTAATTATCATATTTATTTTAAAAAAATTTAGAAAACATTACTATGTCTAATAATTAAGTTAGTTAAATAATAATTTTAATTAAATGACTAATGTACTAATCAAATTATGAAGTAGTTTTTATATATTAAATTTCTGTCAGCAACCTAGTATTGTTAGTAATAGTAATACATTATTAACTGTTGGTAAATTATATAAGCACACCATAACATTTGAATAAACATGAAGAGGGTATGTAACTGCCCATTTCCATAATTTGGTGATTGAATGACTTATATTAATGGAAAAGATAAAACTTTTAGTTTGTGGATCATATTAACTTATAAAATACTAATTTAATTGTATATATATATATTTATTAATTTTATAATATTTTTAAGTGAGTATCCCAAGTTATATATATGTAATTTTTTAAATCTTTACCCAAGGCCAGTTACAATTAGTCTGGGATGTATTTATTTTATCAGGAGCATAGCCAGGATTCGCTAGTAATTTTCCGACATCTAATTTTTTTAATGAACAGAATAAATATTTACAATAAGAAATAACAGTTGTACAACAAAATATATAATTTACAGGTTTATTTAACAGACAAATAAATTATTTTTTTGGTATATTATTTACTCTGCAATAATAAAACAACACATAAACATTAAGTAGTTAATTTAAAAAACTGAATGATTGGAAATATCCGAAAATATCTCATATTTCCAAAAAATAGGATTTTGGAGGTGAGGAGCCTGGGCTCCTAGCACTCCCTTCTGGCAATGCCCCTGTTTTATTGAAAATTAAGAAGTTTGTTTTTTTATGATATTAAATATATTATGAGTCTATTAGAATTTTAACCACACATTACATTCTTCAAATGTAGTATTGACCTTAGTTTATAACTATTGATAACAATTTTCTGTACAAAATAAGCTTGTATCATCTGTAAAAAATGTTACTTTGTTTATTCAGACTTTTAATATATCATATAACAATTCAATAATGGTTTTAAAACACTTCCTTGATGAATCCATGTTTTATCTGATTTTGTGTTTCTAATTATTGTATATATTCTTTTATTAATAAGATTGGTTTTTAGTTAATGTTTTAATGAAACTGGTATTCCATAATACTCTAACTTCTTAATATGAATGTTATGAAATAATTAAAAAATTCAAGTATGTTATTTGTTTCAATTTTATATTCATAAGTAGAAATTATTTTAGGTATCAATTGTGCTACATTTTTAAAATTTAATTGTTTGTTGTTTAAAATATTGTTTTCTTTAATAATGTGTGTCATCTCAATTTGTAATTGTCTTTTGAAATATTTTGTAAAACATGATATTGGGAATAATTTTTAATAATATTCCTTCAAGTTTGTTTCCACTTTCAAAAATAAATAAACCTATCTATATTTATTTTATTCATTGAAGGTGTTTAATTTATATTAATTTTAACTAAAGCTTTTTAACTAAAGTGTTTTGTCTTTCAGTTTTTATTGGTAATCTACCCAGCTGGCAATAATGGTGATATTCATCAACACCGATTATATGGTACATATTGTGAGAATGACATATATGTATGCAATGTGAAAAAAATTAAAAACAATACTAGTTTGGAGTAAGTGTTTTTTAACCATAATATCATGTAGTTTTGTTCTGTAAATTATAATATATACTTTGCAGATTGGATTTTCGTCTGGTTAAGACAAAGAAAGATGAATTTAAAGAATCCAGAAAGAAGAAAGTATCAGTAAGTTTAAATTTCTATTATGCATGCTTTATAAATTAAATGAATTATATTTCCATAATTTAAACAGTTTTGAAATTATTGGTGCTTTTTGATAAATGTTTTATAAAAAATTAACTTTTATTGCATTTTAGAATTCTTAATAACATGAATCCATTAGTTAGATGATGGTGTATAATCAATATAAATTAATGAATAATCTGTAGTGTTCATACCCATGGATAGTAATGTGATATATTGATTATAAATTGCTTGATTGCCATTTTATATCATAGTCATGTAAAATGTAATTAGTTTTGTTTTATTTTACTTTACTTTTTAATTATATAACATTTATTTGATATATATATATTGGTGGTTAATCCTTAGCAGCTTCACATTTAAATCAAAAAAGGGTAAAATAAGATTAATAAACCCTAAATATATCCTTGTTAAAGTTTATTGTACAAGCTTATTCCTTTTCAGATAATATTACATTTTTTAACATGGTACACACAAACATACATCTAGGCATTTTTTGAATCTGAAATGATTTATGCATATACTCAAATCATGCAATGTTCATTTTAATAATTTAATTTGTGAATTATATTATGTTAATTAGGGTATTTATAGTCAATTTAATATATTATAATATTACTGTTCAACTGTTTTATATATTATTTCTATTATATTATATATTTGACTGAAATACTATTATAATATAAATTAATATAGTTAATTATTTAAAATATAATAATAAATACTAATTATAAAAATATATAAATTGTTGTTAAAACCTCAACAATTTGTAATAGATTGTTTTTACCTGTTTTTGAGGCCAAATGATATCCTAATATATTGAAAAATATTTCTTTAGTTGTGGAAAAATCATTTAGCTGCACAAATAACTTTAAAAATTACTTATTTAAATGTTCAATATTATGCAATATAAATATTAAAATTTTATTTTTGTTAAACAGCATGAAATGTTTTGTACTAATTATATTTCTTTAATTTTAAATTATATCTATTCCTCAATTTAATTCATCATTTTCTTTTTTATTTTTTGCAGTGTTTGTATGATTTCCAATTATTCAATCATTATGCTGAAACATTTAAATTTATGGATACTCATGATTCAGCATGTGTTTGGTTACACTTTGATCTATTCTCAATTGCTACTGGGACTTCTCCACAACTTATTGATTGTCAAAAATACCTTATTTATGATAAAAGTAAATTAATTAATAATTACAATCAATTTTATAATTAATGTATGATATTATTTTTTATTTGAAATGTTTTTTAGAAAGTAAATGTCTTGAAATTGAGCGTCTCAAGATCTTAGAGGGCAGGAAAGGTCTGGTGGTTGTTAAAAACTTACATTTTGATTTAAAGAAAAAGGGTAATTTGTTGTCCATGATATGTTTAATATAATTGTATACCACATCCATTTTGATAATTTCTCACATTTGATATTTTAATTGGTCTTAATTTTAGGTTGCTACACTATAAGAGTGTCTACCGAATATGGTGAAATAACTATTCCAATGAAAACAATCACTGTAAGTATGTATTCATTGTAAAGAGTAGTAAAAAAATGTTGTAGAACAGTTTCACCAATTAAGCATTTTATGACAGGAAGTGTTAATTTCATGTACCCATTACCCCATATTTTTAGGAAATTAATTGGAAAGAAGTTTTTATAAACATATATATTTGGAATATAGTCTCCTCTGTCTAATTGCAACAAGTAAAAGGCAAAACAATTATTAAAAAATTAGACAAAAATTGGTGTTTAGTAGTATAAGTTGAATTTACAATTTTTTTATAGTCATTAATCAATAATTAATAAAGAAAATTGACTTTTTGCACAGCAACTTTTAACATTATAATGCTCCATACATCATTTGTTTTAAAAGTTAAATCAATAAATTAGTTTGTATATTAAATAAAAATATACATAAATATGTATGGAGTACTATAAATGAATTTTCAATAGTACATATATGATATACAATATACATTATTATTTTTAAATTTTTACTTAATGATTGAAATAGACTTAGTGTGCAGCTGAGGAAATTTGTTATTCCAATTTTATATTTGTTCTTATTTAATTCACCAAAATGATTCTAATTTTTTTTAATTGTATATTATATTTTTAGTTGTGACTTTGTTATTTCAATATATAGGGTGGACTGTATATACACCCACAATTTAAATCATGAATGCAATATGATTACAATCACCTAAAAATTATTACTATTAACAATTTGTTTTTATTACAGAATTCCGGTACATTTGTGTTAGAAGGACCACTTCTTGGGGCTGATGGTATAACAATTTTTCTTGATAATAAGGCTATTAGCAATTATTTTTGTTTGAAGCAAAAACATATCATTCAGTTGGAACAAGCCAAGATTGAAAAGACCACTCTTACAAGTAAGCAAATAAATTACTTTGATTTTATGTAAGCACTTTTAATGCTTTCTTGTCAGTATTTTGTGGATTAATAATTGACTATTTTGAATATGGTTTGACATATATATGTAGTATTTAGAAAATAGTATTGATTTTCATTAATTTTTTTGTTTTTATTATATATTTGTATATGTCTCCTATTCATTCACTTTAATTATATAGTTATTTATTGTTAATATTCAATTGTGGAATTAGTTTAAACATATTAGAATGTTTCATTAGTTTATTCTAAATAGTAGAATATGCTAAGCTTTAAACAATTACTTGAAACCACCCTCATTATTATACACAACCAAGGACGGCTCTTAGCCATCCTTGTACACAACTTAAACTGTATTTATTAATATTTTAGTAAATATTTATAAGCACTTTACATATTTGTGTTGATACATTCTGATTTAAACTCCACACATTTCTGCATTAAAATTTAAAACAAATTTTTATTGTATTTTATATATTGGAAATTGTTGATTTCACATCACATAGCATATTCATTAGTGTATATAGTATACCCCTTTAGCTGAATTCCTAAAATAATTTCTATTCTTTTGTTTTTCTTTCAGCTTTAATTGATACTGATATTGGACATGCAGGTAAAATACTGCATTACCTGCAATTTTGTTTTGGATATTTAAGTTTTTAGATAATTTTAAATAATGACTCATATATACTATGCAACACATTAAACTAGTATTCTTTTTTACAGATTCTGGTATAAATAGTACAATCAATATTAATGCTGAAATTCCACCACATCATTTTATTCAACAAAATTGGAATGATGGTAAGAATATGATTATTACTACTATTTGTAAATTTATATGTAGCTATTTTCTGATCTATAAAAAAGACTGCTTTATTAATTAGAAACCTGTATTATTGCACTATTATTTTTTATAAGCATTATTTTTATAATTTTGATGTAAATAAATATTTCTTTTATTGTTGCCCTGGGTACATTAAACTGCAAGAATTCACTTGTGGACAAACAAATCATAACTTTTTCATCAATTTTGTGACTTCTCTATTCTGCAAAGAATCAACAAGTGTTGATGATATTGGTAACAATGCTTATAGTATTTCATTTGACATAACTAATGTAATCAGGAGGGTGGTTTTAAGATATTGGGTTACCAACAGCAAATGTGTCAGGACAGAAATGATTGGTTTATGAGAAGAGCAACATTGATGGCATACCAATCTTTGCCTAAAATCCAAAAGATATAAAAACGTTTTAATTTTGCTTTGCATATGTAAATAAAACTATAGATAAAAAAGTAATAGATGCATGTATAGTTGTTTTTAAAATATTAATTTCTGAATCTCAGTCATATGTTTTAAATTAGGTAAATAAAATAGAGTTTTTTGTTATATTTGTGGTGTATTTTTTTGTGTTGGATTATTTTTTATAAGGTCAGTGGCAACACTGCTTATTTTAGTTGAATACATTGCCAGATTGTATTATTTTCCTACTTTCAGATATTGAAATCTTTGAAGACAAAGGTAATGTTTTAGTCAATTATATTATTGATAAAATATTGGCTATAAGGCATTTTATAAAAGGAGAAATCTGCATTGGGAATTTAATTAGCTCAAGTCCCTATATTTTTTATTTAATAAATAATACAGAATTGTGTGAGATGCATCTAAATTTTAGTGTGAAGATTGTCTATTAATTATTTAATAATTAATTGTTTCCCAAATAGTTTTCCTTGATTTTTATAATATTGTTAATGTTTAATACAAACAACATTACTTTATGTTATTCTCTATATAATAATACAATATATGTGAGGTAATTAAATGTACCTAAAGTAACCCAAATTAAAGCTGGGCTATATAAAAATTTCGTATTTGAATTTATTTTCAGTGCTAATGAATGACAGCTTTCTTGGTGATCCTAATTATTCTTCAATACCCTATAATGGTAAGATATTTCCAAAACTCTCTGTTTGAAAAATTATTATGTTGTAACTTTTAATAAAAATTACAGCCCAATAGCCTATTTTTAAAATAAAGACACTATTTTAAAAATGCATAAAATAAAGTCTATTGGTAAGATATACTGAATTGATTCCAGAAATGGTTTGGAATATATTTATTTTGGATTATAAACTATAACATTAGGAGGCAAATTAATTACAAATTGTATGTGTGGATTTCAATCATGATGAGTGAATGTTGCTGTAAATTTTGTATTAATTATATTTTCTATTTTTAGATGCAGTTTGTAACAATACTGTAATATCCAAAAAAGGTTAGTACTTTTTTTTACCTTATCTATCAATTTTAATCTTTTAAATAATAATTTATATATTATCTTATTTATTCAGTTATACAATATTCTAGCATTTAAATAATTTATTATAATAGGTTCTTATATTAAAAATATTATAACTAAAAATTAGAATTTACCAATGTAAAGCATGGTTAAAGTTTGTCTAATATCTCATTTGCCTCCAATCCTCCATGCCACATGGTAATTGACCACCATTGTCCAGTCTTTCCTTCCTCCTAACTCAGTCTGATATACACTATATATTATATTGGCCAATCAATGTTTGTTTCATTGGTAAACTATACTTGCTTATTTATATATGTGTACTTCACTCCTAATATCTTTCTCCCAGTTTTTTCCACATACAATACTTGTAGTGAATAATTTTTAAAATAATTTCTATATTGTATAATGTCAGATTTTAATAATACTTAACGGTATACCATATATAGTAAAATTGTATTAGCCCTGACCCCATGAGCTAACTAATAAAAGCACTTCCAGAAGGATTTGAGTTTGGGGCATTTTTGGTGCAAACTTATTTACTACTAGGCACTGCTTATCAGTCTGTGTAAGAGGTGCAGCATATTAAATTCGAAATTATTTAACTATTTTTACATTGATTGAATATTTATATTTGATTACATTTTTTATTTTGTGAAATATTTAGTATATTTCGACTAATGATTTATTTGATGCCTTTTTAAATATTTAAAATAAACATTTTTTTGTGTTTAGGTTTTGGTCCTTGTTTGGCAATAAAAATATTTATCAGATCTAATGCATTAAAATTAATATGTCGTTGTTGTTGAATAGACAGTTAGCTAAGTAAAGCATTGAATTAAACTATATATAGGCTATTATATATTTGAAAATGCTGTAAAAACTAGTTTAAATTGTATTTAAAATAATGTATTGGTCATCATATCTAGAGTGAAGAAAAGCATTTAATATGAATAGTAAAAGTGGCATTTATTTTCTAATTCAATATATAATATAAAAAATATTTTCTGTGGCTTATCTAATAGTTAATATATTTATTTTCAGAGTCGTTTGAGTCTTCAATAAATGAGTTGGATGAAATGGATATCCCGGGTGATAATATTAATGGTATGTTTATAAATTGTTTCTGTTATAGTTACTTTTATAAACTATGTTTCTAATGAAATTTTTCGTCTCAGGTAGAAAATTTGTTATTTTATTAATTTTGTACAGATAATTAAATTATCTTATATCAGTTAATAAGGCATGCCTTCAGATAACAATTAATTAGGTCTTATTTTTGGATGGAAACTGTTTCGAGGAATTCTAGGTTCCCAAAAAGTTGCTAATTCTTAACCATCATGTTCAGTCAATGAACTCAATCCATTTTTGTTCAAAAGCCACAAGTCTCTATTGCCATCCATATCAAGAATCATGGAGCGTCTATTAACAATACAACTAGTTTGTCATAGTAACAAGATCGGAGTTTTATCAGCAGCAGCGCATGGCTTCAGAAAATATCACATCTGCGAGACCGCAAGTAGTAGGGAACATCTCTTTCTGTATAACCCCCCCGCCCACGCATTTTTTTTAATGACACCCCCCCCGTGACCTTCATGACTCATTTCTAAAAATAGATTATGACTCGCCCCTCCACAAATGTAAAATGATTTTGAATTTTCGCGCCAAAAAATTTCGAAAATTTTTCAGATAATCAGAATCGAGTATTTTGATTTTTGGTTGCTGTGGCTTCCTATTGGCCGATTTAAACAAGGTCAATGTCGTTTCCAACTAATTCAAGGTCACAGAGTTCGATTTTGCTAATTAGAAGTTGATCAGAGGTACCCTATTGGTAGT
>JAUZND010015429.1:0-27409 GCA_034780555.1 Coelogynopora nodosa | reverse complement strand
CTATAACGGTGAAAAAATACACTCGACAGCCTGCACAGATCGGTAAATTAAGAGCTTACCAAGATTATGTCGGCGTGGAGTCCCGCATCGTCGGCTTCTTCTCGGACAGTCTGTAAAATGGACATTAACAATTAAATCACACTCCATTGGCGTCAGGGCGTGTGCTAATTTCGAACCTTGTAAGAGAAGTAGAAGAGAAGTACAATTTATTACCATTAGAACGGTGTACTAAGGTGTAAACTTAGTACGACGATTTAACACTGAACGATAATTTTCAATTTGAGAAAACAGAAATAATATCCGGGAGAATTTTTTATATATGTGATGAGCTATTATTTCATGTTTATATATATTTGTAATATATTTAATAACAATGGCCTCCACCTCCCCTTAAGGGCCAACATGAATTTTTATAAACCTAAATAGTAGGTACTTTAAAAAGATAAATTTATTTCAGTAAATGTTGTTGACACCGTAGCCCCCTGCAGGCTATAGTTTGAAAAAGTAAATGATAATTTTTCAAAAAAAGCATGATATTATTTCTAAAAATGCACGATAATATTCCTACAAAGTATGATAAAATTGCTTAAAATATTGGAAATGTACATACAAAAAAATTAAACAAAATAAAAGTTCGGGCTTACAAAACGTTATTTTAAGTATATTATATATGACAAATGTAAATATATAAAAAAACAGGAAATTATGTCCATGGGAATAATTATTATAAGTGAACGGAAAATTAAGGAAGACCGCCGTTATTACAACAGTCATTTAATGAACAAACAGAATTCTAAATAAAATTGCAGATTCAATTATCAATAACAATAAGCTTGAAACAAAAAACATCAAAATACTTTATATGAGCTCCTTCCCTACTACTTATATGGTCATAGAATGTTCATGTTAGGAAATATATGAAATATAGAAAATAAAATTTCTTTTGAGCAACATTTAAAAAAAGTATGATAAAATTGAACAATAAAGTGTAATAAGTCTGTTAACTCATATTGGTACGGGTATATCAATTTTATAACCAAAATCAATATAACAGATTTTGACTAATTTTTAATTCGCAATAATTAACAAATATAACTATACATTTAATTTGCTACTAATAGGTAGTATTGAAGATATTTATTAATATTTTCTGTAAACCTCACAAGAACTAAGGAATTCAATTATAAAATGACTCTAATTTTAGTTTCTTATTTTATTTTTGATAAGATTACACTAATACCAAATATGGCTCATTAGAAATTAATTCCGGGTTTAACCATTATTTAGGCTAATTTGACCGGACTATATACTTTATGGTTTTTATGTAAACTTACATTAAGAGCCTGGAAAGATGGCCTTTTATTTGCAGCCACTATTGGGAACATCTTGGTGAGCGATGTCGCCGACAGTTTTTTCTCAAAAACTAACCTCCTTATAAAATTGACAGTGCCGTCACCATTAAACCCCCGGGGCAGCACCTGCATTGGATAAAGCAAACATAATTAAACATAGCGAACACAGTGTATGTTAATTAGGAACAGACCAGACAAATCTAATTTTCAAATAAATTTTAAACAATACAAAATTTTAAAATAAGGAATATATCACAATTTAACCAAAATTATATAAATAAAAAGGATATGGAAAATTACGTAAATGAAGTCTGATATAAAAAATTATTAATGACTAGCACTAAAAAAATGTTCAAAATACATAATGATTACACTCACTTGTAAAAGAACAACGTCTTCATGAAGGTCTCCTTCATAAAGGCAAGCACCTTTAATAAGACCTTTTGACGCACGGTCCCCATATCCATATTCTGCAGTCATGTCTATGTTGACATCAGATGACACAAAGGACACCATGGGAACCTCCAAAACCTCCCGATCCTTGAAAATTACAATATAATTATCCTGGAATCAGATAGACAAATTAATTGTTACAACTATTTATTACATGCTACTTGAAATGGCAAACTGAACTACAAATACAGTAAACACTCGCTAATTAATACATTTTAGAATTCGCTTAATTAATCCTTTCGATAATTAATACCACTTGTGTTGGCACATTTTTGTATTTATATTTCTAATTAATACATTTTTCAATTATTAACTTTGTTGCTTGTACATCATATTTAGCTGACATGGCTAAATAGATTTATTATACATACACCTATGCTTGACGAAAATACCATGTGCTCTTTTTATAGATAGCTCATTTCTTCAAAATTCAGGTTCAGGAAGTAAACACAAATATGATAATTGGTTGGCATGTTAGAATGTCTAGAATCCGGCCTCATTTGTTATACTATTGTGATTTTAAATGAATCACAAGATTAACTAAAATAGCTACTGTTATTAAAAAACAAAAACAAATATTTCGATCAATATATTCAAAACGCGGGACATATCTTTATTTTCACGGACACGCAAGACAGCCTCAAAAAGAGGGATTGTCCCACTTTTGGCAGCCCTGCTAATACATATAAGCAAAATTAAAATAATATTCAAACAATTACTATATAAATAAATGTAAAAACAAAGCAGAGTTTAAAGCATTAAATACCACATGTCGTATAGATATATAGATATAGAAATAATAGATATGTAAGAAAAAGCTCCTTGTTTGAGAGTACCAACAATGTTATGGTTGTAAATAGGAGAGCTTTTCTTTAATAGATGAAGAGAAGGTGGTCTATTTGGAACATTGTGCTTAATTAATAGTTTTAATAAATATTGCATTGCTTTATGGCTTAACTGAAACATTATAAAAAAAGTAAAAGTTCTTCAGCTAATGTTGGAGAATAATTAGTGGATGCATCATCTTCTTCAATATCCTCATCAACATCACTTTGGCAGTCATCAGAAAGAGAAAGCATGCTTGCATCAGTTTCATCTGAAACACAATCATAATACATTTCTTCTTGATGATCAAACTCCTGAATGGCTCCATTGCACTCCACAGAAAAGACTTCTCCAACTTGTACAGGTTCACATACTGGTACTTCAACTTCATTAGTTGTTGCTGAAACACAATTGCCACAAATGCATTAAAAATTATGCTATTACCACTTTCTGTGACCTGACCTCAACTTAGTATAAATACTCACATACAGTATGTAAATAGAGCTTATCAGGTATTGCTCCACAGATGCATTCTAGAGTATGTTTTAGCATCCATTTAGAATATACTACTAACTATACAAAAGATTTTTTAAATACCAAATAAATGTTAAAGTTGAAAAAATGTTGACTCATGAATAATACTTATAATCCTAAAAATGAATTGAGCGGAATTTTCATAAGGTTGAAAATGGCAAAATGTTCCCCATTTTATTTGTCCAATAAGTATGAAATCCAGGACATTTCAACACATTTCTGGGACATCCTTGGACAAGCCCAAAATCCGGGACGGTTGGCAGGTATAATAAAACATAGTATCTTATACACATATACAACATTAGATACATAACAAAATTGTTCAGAAATAATGTGAATATAAATGGTATACATGAACTCACACAGTTCGATCGTTTTTAAAGGGAATTATTTTGTTTCATTATACTAAATAACAATATGACGATGATGCTATTTTTGATGTTGAGTTCGGTTATACATACATATACTACTACTATCATGACATGGTACCGTATTGTTGTATCAATATGATCAAATTTTTTTGGGGAATCTTGGCACTAAGGAAATTTGATATAGTTGCTGATTTTCTTTTCAATTTGGCCGCATCCTCAGCAGATATCCTGATATCTCAGGGATGCAAACTACAAAAAACATCTGACCTCACTGCTAATTAATGTACTGCAGACGACTGTTTTCTCTACATGAAAACTGAGGAAATGTTAGTACTTGCCCGCCCACTGAACAAGTGATTTTTGAAAACTAATATAGCAAATAAAATAATGCAGGGAGGTAGAATAATAATGCATAATGCTGGAATATATCAAAATAACGCTCAGCTTTATATAACGCAGGCCGCACCAGCACTGCAAATGTACCTAATTAGTAATATTCTCTAAAAATTTAAAGATTGTTTTCTATTTAACTTATTATGCTCTTTCCAATTTCATTTGATTTTAAATAAGTAGAAACAGAATCTGATGCAATAATTAATATTGGCTGAAGCTTGTGGTAGCCAAGTTGTTTATATGCAACAATGTAAAAATAATATAAATATATATCAGGCAAATACATATATAATTACTTATTAGAATTTAAATTGTGTTTTTCAACATGGTTCATAACAGTTAACATGATTATAACAAACCCATTATTTAACAAGGTTTATAACATGTCAGGGCAGTCAGGTATAGTCATGGTATTTCAAAATCCTGAAAAATGTCAGTGTATATCAGTGTTTTTTCATCAAATGTCAGGGTATATTATTTTGGTATAACATATAAAATCTGTATATGTATACCCTGACATTTCAACACAACTGCCAGTTAAGTCATGCTAGCTAGGGACAAAAGCAAGTAATGTTTTTTCAAATAGAATTTTTAATTGCTGCCTCAATCTGATCTGAAACACATGATACTATTTAGGTAGTTATGTTTGCACAAAGCACTTTTTTTTCATTCTCTTTATCATAATTTTAATATAATAGTGCATTAATAATTTTACATTATGCCAAAATAATATCTACCCTGACATTTGATGAAAAACACTGATATACACTGAAATTTTTCAGGATTTTGAGATACCATGACTATACCTGACTACCCTGACATGGTATAAACCCTGTTAAATAATGGGTTTGTTATAATCATGTTATTATGTATAGCTGTTAAAATAGACCTCAAATACAGACAGACAATGTAATTTATTTCAAACACTTGCATAAATATACTGATTAAACTAACTCATACTTTCCTCAATATTTAGACTAAAAGGAGAAACAAATGTGGAATCATTAATTTGTTGTTATCCTTATCAATATTTCTGTTAATATGTATTTCCCACATATCAAATATAGTCAAATTTAAAATTGTTTCAACCTGACAATGTCTTTTCTATGCACTACCAGGGTCACAAAAATGTTGGTGGTTACGCCCTTAAAGACACGTTTTGCCCCCACACCTAGTAAAGTATAACTAGATGTGTGGATTTTACAGCATCAGCATGCCAGTCAATGCGTACTGCCTGCGTACAAGGGGGGAGGGGGGTTTAAATAGATACATGCCCCTCAGCTTGCTCCAATATCCTATCATCCTCTATCATACCATATCAGGGGTGGAAAAGTCACCCACAAGCCCATGGCCATGGTGAGTACGTGGATTTTACATTGGGCTATAGCCTCTGCAAATGGTATGGTAGAGGATGATAGGATATGGTAGGGTAGGAAATGGGCTATAATCACTAGCCCATTGGGCAAGTGGTTTTTAAAAAACAAAAATGAAAGAATTGTTCCATTCACTTCTTACTCAGCAATCAGGGGTGCTAAGGTAGGGGGGGGTCATGGGTCAGAACTTGGCTGCACCAGAACTTGGCTGTGCCCCTAGGTATTCACTCCTGACTCACACTATTACATTGTGATCAATATGAATCTATTTTCTTACTCAACAAGCAACAAGATGCCTTCATTTTTTCTATGGTAATGATTAAACCAGCTATGTGTTTTGTACATAAAAGCATGCAAATTCAATTAATAATTGATTCAACTGAATATAACTGAGTTTTATCAATACCTAGTGTTATTTACTTAAATTCATAAAATCGAAGCACTTCTCAGTTTAAGAATATATTTTATTTATAATTTAAATATAGTTGCAAATAATACTTTTTTGAAAAATCTTGGATTTGCGCCCCATTGACTGAGTGACCCCCTCAATCATAAAATTTTGGCTACACATTTGAGACTATAATACAAAATGGGCCTCTATATATATTATCTCCTAGCTAATCTGCAACAAACATAATATTACTGACAGAGATGTCTGGGTCAGGTAGGGTAGATCAAACACAACAGAGTCAGCTACAATAAGCAATGAGATTAGTTAGCTGGTTCTGTTATCTTCCATTTAGGATGATGATTTCAGGGGTGGATCCAGGAATTCTTTACCAGGGGTGCTCACTTTTGTGAAACAGGCGACCCCTCGGACTGTCACTTACAAGGCTATGCTTGAGCGCAGCCTATAAATTGATGCTGAGCGTCAAAATGTTTTGACGTTTTGTGCATAAAAGTTTAAAAATGAAGCCCTATTTTTAGCGCTGAATGAAAAAACAAGCACCAATTGAAAAAAATAGGTGCTGATTGAAATTACCAGGGGGCGCTTGAGCACCCAAAGCCCCCCCCGTTGGATCTGCCACTGGATTATGTTATCTCCAATAAATGGATCACAGCAAATTTAACTTTTGAGGAAAATTAGAATCTCATTTTTGATTTGACTGACTTTCGCTGACCAAAATAAACCCTGGTTTTTAACCCTATCTTACCCGGGGGGGGGGGAGGCCAAAACAGCACACAGTATTTTCTTTTTACAGGCATTCTTTAAATAAAAGATGCAGAGACTTAATAAGGATTCAGAACTTTTCCTATTATTCTGTCTGCATCTTTTAAGAATATTTTTGTAAATTTCTGAAAAAAATTATCAAAAAATTAAAAAATAATATAATTTTTAATAAAATTTTATTAATAAAAAATCTAATAAAAAGTTATATGTAACAATGAAAAAATTAAAGAGAAACATGTTGCGGGCTGATTCGGCCTCCCCCCGGGTAAGATAGGGTTAATAACCACTTTAGTATACTGTACCTATACATACCAAATTCCAAAGCTCTATCTAAACAGGCAGATTCGCCACCACCCCCCCTCCCCCCGGTTTCTGAGTGTGTTAAATAGCCTGTGTAGGATAGGGTTAAGCAATATTTAGTTTTTAAGACAGAAACTCTGAAATTTACATGCAAAAAAGCCTACAAGCTGAGGCTTGTTTCCTTTGGACGTGCACGTCCACATGTGTCAATAAGTCTCCAATGAGAGAACGTAAAACGGGGAATTTTCCAAAAAGCTATTTCCATATTGCCTACAAGCTACAAGAATAATATATAAATGTTTGTACTTATTAATTTATAAATTATATCAATTTTAAAATTATATTTCAATATGATTCTATCACTTTAAAATAATGTTTGAAAACTTCATTGTCAATGCCATTGATCTACAATATATACTTTAACAGCACAATTATAATTAATAGGAGCAATTAATTTAAAAATGAGTAATTACCCGAAAGGCTGGATAAAAGACAGTCCACTTCCCTTTTCACCTTCTTACGCTCATTTCTTGAAGACATTTCTCATGCAAATGATTCCTGTGCAACAGATTTAAAAACAAGGCATAAAAATGATCTTCACTTATTTAAAACAAAAACTCATGTTTAAAATAAACCAGCTTATTACAGAGGTATTTATATTTCGATTAATTGTATTTTATAAGTTGCTAACTATGTTTATTTTTCACTTATAATATAAATAACATTTGTATTAATAAAATAATTATGTTATTTACTGTAGCATTTGTATTGTAATACATTGTATGAAATGTTATATATTTGAATAAGTATTTAATAAATATAATATGTTATTTATTCATTATTTTTTAATGAATAAAAGTAGCAATTTAGAATTAAAGTATAATCAAACTAAACAATTTAACAGCTATATGTTATGTACGCCATTTAACCTAATATTTTCTTATGGTATAACAGTATAATAATTAATAACAATAAATATATACATCTTTATTTGTATAGTATAATTCGCCTCATTGACGCATTATACACAAACTAACGTATTAATGGCTTCTAGAAGAGGCAAACCTATTTCAAGATCTATTGTTGATAGTCAATTGCGGCCAATCCTTATATTTCGAGCGTCATGGCGACTGCCACCTTGATATCGCATTGGTGACGGCCATTTGCGGCCAGCCGCTTGAGTGTCGCTCTTTAGGCGGTCACAGGCGGCCGGCCGCAAAGGATTCGCCACTCTTTATTGTTGATTTAAAACCGTTTATATTATTATTTATATAATAATATAAATAAAACATACAATATATGCATAAAATTCATAATTCAGACATATTTTAATTTTTTAATTGGCCACCCTCATGTCGCCTGGCCGCGCGAGTGCCGGCTGCGAACCGCTCGCTACGTTTTTACCGGGTATCATCATCACCAACACAGTCGTGTCGCATATTGGTATGCCAGATAATCTGTATCTGTTAAATAAGAATAGAATGTAATGCAATACAAGAAAGTGTTCATTACATGCAGCAATAACATATATAAAAATAGAGCTTATTTTACTGCCGCAACAAACGAATTAAACGTCTGCGTGGATCGTTCATGTCTCTGAGATTGGGCCCGTCAATGTCAGCGTTTTCATCAATAACGAGAGGTGCAGGATAATCTTCTTGAACGAAATCATCAGCACCACTTTGTAGAATAAAGTTCCGTAATACGAAACAAGCTTTAAATATTTCCCCAGAAAAATCGGGAGCTACTCGAAGAGGTCGAGTAAGACAGGCAAACCTTTGCTTCACCACTCCAAAAAATCGTTCAACAAGATTTCAGGTTCGACGGTGGAACACGTTAAACTGTCCTTCGTCCTCGGATAAATTATGACCACCAATTGGAGGGATAAGCCAATCTTTCAAATAGTAGCCCGAATCCGCTAGCACAACTGCATTTGGAAAAGGTCGCCACCCAGCCTAAAAACGCATCAAATAGTTAGCTCTTCTTAATCACTCGCTTATCGTTACGACGTCCAGGCCATCGGACTGATACATAATAGGCCTCGAGGTTAGGTCCACAGACAACCATACAGTTGAGAGAATGTCGGCCGTGTCGGTCGACGAATTGATCTTCGTCGATAATCGGAGCTTTACTTTCGATGAGTGTTCCATCTATGCAGCCTCCAACACAGACCATGCCACCATAGTCGCGAAATTTATTAGGTATGGACGCGAGTTCTTGAGCATCGTTTGGCCATCGAACAAGTTCATCAAACAGTGTTTCATTGATAGACATCACAACTTTTTTTACAGAACCACATACAGTCGATTTTGATGAACCATGAGCATCCCCAACAAGACTATAGAAACCCCCGGTAGCTAGAAATCGGAGGCAAACTAATAATTGTTGTTGAGGACTCAAAGCATAATTTCTTCGAGTTGGGTGCTCCAAGTTTCCCCTAATGCGCAAAAGTAATTGTTCGCTTTGCACTTCAGTTAATCGGAATCTTTCCTTAAAGTCAGTCACATTAATATTAATTAGTTCTTTAAACACGCGTTGTTCATGACCAAAAAGTTCGTTATCGCTGTCACTAGAGTCCATTAATAATCAGTTAAGTCTTACTATCAAATATAAAATGATTAACGTCAGTAGCTCTCATTAAATTTCCTTTTAAAAATATAGTTTTACGCTCATATCAATAATAGGCCAATCAGCTTTATGAAACGCAAATGTGATGAATCATAAAATAACTGCTTCGATTTGTCAAATAATCACTTAGCACTCAGCATATATCATTTATCACATATCATAATAGTTTTTATGCAACACTATATTTGTCATTTAGCATTTATCATTTATCATGTTTTTGCTTTATGAAACACACCCCAGGTGTGCTTTAGTCAATACAATATACCCGCCAGCTATAGTGATGAATTTTAATAGGTTTGGTGTGGAAAAATTGGCATCTAAATATATATAACCTCTTTGGGACAATGCTCATCCCATCTGGCAGGCATAAACATTGTATCTTGGGACAGCGTTCATCCCATTTGGATTTAAAGGGTTAATTGAATCAAAGTATCTGTTTTTATCATTATGCTGTATATGCTCATTATGCTGTATTACACTCATTATGCTGTATTTGTTACATCAAATTATTGTTAATCAACTTATGTTTTTATCCACTGTTTCATTGTATCAGAATTTAATTTATTTTTTCTGGTACATGGCATCAACATTAGGTTTTTGTGAAATCTACATCAGGTTTTATTATGTATATGTGGTATCAGTATTAGGTATTATTCTGGATTACTTGCATCAACATTATATTATGGTTTATACATTTATCAGATGGAATCAGAATAAGGTTTTAACTATATATCAATATATATATGTCTCTATCTGTTCTTACCAAATTTTAAATATATATAAACTAACCACATTTAATTGATTTGTAGAAACTATAATATCAATACTATAGTAATAGGATGGTTACCAACTTTGTTTGACTTAGATTACATTCAAATTGATTGTTATGGTTGTAAACTATTGATTTTAACCACTTATAAAACAACTAATTTAGTTTGAAATAGTTAGAATCAATTTAAATAGATTTCTAATGGTTTGAAATATATTACATATAATAACTATATAAAATTAATATAATGTGCAAGTTAGATATAACATTTTGTTACCTGTATATATTTAATTTTGTCAGGGTCAGAACAAATAAATTGTATTTACATTTACATTATTATCTACTTTAGATTCGTTAATTATTTTCTGATTAATATAAAAGTTTCTTAATCTATTAATTGCTTAACCCTTTATATGTGGACATATTTTGTAGGGTTTGCTACAAACTTCCTATCATCTGATTAAGCTAAAATTTGGTATACAGATACTTGTCATGCTGTTTACCTCATAAACTGTAGTTTGGAAAACTATAGGAAAATAACCATGTATGCTATATATTGACCCATACATGATATAACTTTTGATCAATGCAACAAATTGTCTTGATTCTTTTTGCATCTTATTCCAGATCACATGATTTATTTTGTTGGTGCATTTTTATAATTATGCTACTTATATAAATAAGCTATAGGTAGTATAAATACTATTTGAGTATTATTTTATATGGCTGGTAATTTTAATAAATAATTTAATCATTCAATTTATATGTTTATAATTTACAGTAAATTAATTTTTTATATTAATGTTGTAAGTTTTAGCTCCTAATATCACCAGCAAGTATGAAAACTGTAGGGGGGTATAAAATAGTTCAATAAAAACATGTATGTTCTGGTATGTATATTAAAAATTATATTTGCTATATTTTTTAATTACATAAAAGTATTTTAGCCACAATAAAAAATCAGGGTAATACATTATATAGTTCAATCAAAAACTTAATTTCCTTGAAGAAAAAGTGGCATGCCCCCCTCCACGTATGAATTGTTAAATAAACATTAAAAAAATGTTAAATGTTAAATTTATGATAGATTATATTATGTTACTATTTTATAAATTAACTGTACCCAAAAGTGTCTGATTTTTCTTTCATATTTTTTGACAATTAACTAGATCTATATATATATAAATCATTATCTCAGGAGGGTGGCCTTCCATAATTAGTATCAAATTATCATAATAGTAGATAATTAATATTTATTGTATATTTATAATATTGTAATTAATTTTCCTTACATTTACAATATACTTTCAATGTGTGTAAAATTTGATATAATTTATGAAAATATTGCATTTTCAATGACATTTATTACTATTGTATTATTTTAATAATATTTAAATTTTATGCATTGGTTTGATTCTAAATTGAATGTATAATTTATATATTATGTTTTTTTTGTATTTGCAGTCTATTTTATATAATAAGCAGTCATTGTGCTGTACATTACATTTGTTATCTTAATGCAAGTTATTTTTTTCAATAACCTGTAATATTACTATATATTTCAAATATAAAATGTTATAAATTTATTGCTGTTTATTTAACTGTGTTCTTCTCATTTGATTAACAATAATGACAATATAGATAATATTGCTTTCTTTATTTTTAATTCAATCATTTTCAACATTTAGGCAAGTTTTAATTTTTTTATTATCATTTAGTATATTTGATATAAATTATGATGTGATATTTATCCAAAATTAATTTTTAAATATTAAAAAATAATGTTAAAAATTTATTGGTTAACACTTTTTTGTAATAATCATGAAAATAGTAATAGTACAGATGGCTATATCATTAAAATAATAACAAATATTTGCTAATATTAATTAAAATAAGTCAGTGGGATGTAATTATAGCATATGGTTTAATTAAAGAAATATGAACAATGTAAATTGATTAACTCTGTAAAATTATTTTACTTTATTTTAAAAAAGCCGCTGACTTTGATTTAATAATATTTCTACATCATTAAAAAACTATGAACATGTATTCTAAAAATAATTTATGGTAGTCCATAGTCACACATATATACCTCTGAATGTTATTGACAAATGTACTATTTTAGAATGTTGATATCAAAGTACCACTACAAAAATAAATATAATTTAATTTGGATTTCTGTTAACCACTAATTTACAAAATGACTGCCAGATAGCATTTTCAAATAATATGATCAATCTGATTGATAGTAAACCAAAACTAAAGACTTATAATAAAACTAATTTCTATCTAACAATAACTGAGAAATAAAAGTTAATAGAATAAAACATTTATATATTACCACTGAATTTTTCGTATATATATTTATTTTGTAGAGAGGCCTCAAATGTTTTCAGTATTCCAACATGGCGACGCTCCAATCTTGCTTGTATCTTTAAAACCAATATCAAATCTGACTTCTCTGATCCAGTTGTGGAGGTCAATTTCAGTAAGTGGGTCAATTTCTTTGTCATGCAGCAGATGCCCCTGTATTGTATTGTCAATCATTGATGTTTTTAGATGTCTAGTCTCACGTTTTAGACAGTCCATTTAGAAATGATATATACTAAGTTGTTAACTGTTTTGGTTTGGCATTACCTAGAATAAGAATTTACTCCTTACTTATACATACATTTACTTTGACTTGATCTGTAGACGTAATATCTAACTCTCTTGTTTATATTTCAGTGAGCGGAGCTCTACTTGATATAAAGACGGAACATCTCACAACTCGTGAAGTAGTCGAGATATTAATTGGCCAATCTCGAGAAGTTGCTGCCGAACAGGCTTGATTTTTAGCTATAAACATTGTAGTTTTATATATTTTGTACAGTTTAGTATATTCATTTATATTGAAATAAATTAACGTAATTTTTACAGCTCTTTCTTTGACTTTTATGGTATTGCTTTGATCACCATTTATCTAGTTTTGTTTGAATAATTAGTATACAGTGTATTGCTATTTACATATTTCACAGCAACTAAAACAAGTAGTTTAATAATACAGCTGGTTTACATTATCGTATTCGAAAGTAGTTTCTACACACCAGTATCTTTACTTAAAAGCATGCCATAATGACTTGTTATTTTTCGTAAAGCAGTACAGAATTATCTAATTTTGTTTTACGCGTATATTTTATATTTTCTTCTGTGACATTTGATTCAAATTAGTTAAAACAAACAACAGTTGTATTTATTTATTCATATTAATAAATGAAAACACGAAACGTTCATGGGAAAACTTTAATATATCGAAAAACTTCCTCATCGGTTAAATATATAAGTACCTGTAAACTGGAGAATAATATAATTCTATTCAAGATTGTATAGATTACATTGACTTGTTTTAACAACGAAGGTTTATTACGCTTTTTTCAGTGTAAACTTTTTTCTTTTACAACTTAAATTTCTTTTATTCATAATTAATATATTCTTATTAATAAAAGTCATGCAAAATAATAAAATGTAACGCTGAAAAGCAGATAATATGGCATTATTTAATTTCACATTAAACTTTTGTATTTATTAATAACCGTAACATTAATATTTTAAAATAATAATTTACTAATCAATATAGATTCGAACTACAGTACATGTAAAGGTTCAGTTGCGATTGTCCTGGCAGACTACAACACGGCTAAAAATCTGCTGCCACTATATTTTCAGCTATAACACAGTCACCAGTAATGCCGGACTCAGATATCATCGACAAGGATGTTCCCGATCTGGTCGACGTTGACGAGGACAACAACAACGATGATGACGACGATGAGTGGGAGGAGGTGGAGACATCCGCCATTGACGCCGGACTCGAGGTTGTTTGTCCTGGTTGCCGGGCAACGATAACTGGGCCAAGGTCACTGTTGGATCACATTTTGGAGGCGCATGGTTGGGATTTGGCATCTGTGTTGACTCGGGGTTGTGTGGTGGACAGTTATGACTGGATTCGAATGGTCAACTATCTTCGAACCAATGTAAGTCTTGGCTGCTCTATGTGTTGAAGTGTCCTGCTATTGTTTGTCTTTAAGGCGAAACTTGATGTTCAAGAATACTTAGCATCATAGGAAGAAAAACAACATTCTTGATAATTAGTTTAACCACTTTAGCCCGGGTGTTTTAATTTGGCAAACTCCGACGTGAATTTTAGAAGGAAGTCATTAAACGGAATAATAGTGCTAACTTTTGTCAAATGAATTTTTATACATTTACCTACGGATGGATGATAGCTTGTTATATAGGGAAGGATCACATCGACTAATTTTATTATTTTTTGTTATTTAACGGTTTATCAATTTTCAAAATGAGCTGCGTACACTTTCTGCAGAACCATTATCTGTCTGTAATGTAATTTGTCAGACACCGGATCGCCTGGAGAACGTTTTTTCTGACCCAAATTGGCGCAACGATGAATACCTCCATCCCGTGCTGTCGGATGACTTACTACTCACATTTGGTGAGTATTCTGTGATTGGCTCATTGCTTGATATCTGTGATTGGCTCATTGATTGAATTAATTGATATCTGTGATTGGTTCATTGCTTAATATCTGTGATTGGCTCATTGCTTGATATCTGTGATTGGTTCACTGATTGATCTCTGTGATTGTTTTATTGATTGATGTATGTGATTGGCTCACTGATTTATCTCTGTGATTGGTTCATTGATTGATCTCTGTGATTGGTTCATTGATTGATCTATGTGATTAGCTCATTGATTGATCTATTGTATAGTTAAATGCAACATATTTGTATTTACTTCCATTCAAATAATACATTTTCAATTCATATAAAATAAAGAGTGAACATTTTTACAATATTTTTTTATGAGAAGGGTGATGTGTATGCAATGAGGTTTACGTTCAGTTATAATAATAATTAAACATTGAACATAAACCAAGTTTATTTAACGTTGTGTAACAAATACTTTTCTTTCTTATTAGGAACTTATGTATCATGTTATTATTTGAATTTCGAATAATATATAGATAGTTAGCAGGAAGAAGTGAAGGAGAAATAAAAAATGAGAAAGACTTTAATATCCATTCTAATAGTTTAATTTTTTGACATGTTTCAGTTAAACATAAACCATTTTCCAAAAATGAGGATAAACAAAACATAATATAATAATGCAAACAAACAATTTAATTTGTAACCTCGCCTGTTTGCGTCATTATTTATTATATTTTGGTTCTGTTTACCTTCGTTTTTTGAGTATGCAATTTAAATTTAACCGAAACGTGTCAAAAAATATATAACTATACTTTGTAATGCATAAAATATTTTTCGTTTAAAAAAATTCTCCTATATCTTGTTTATTCAATATATATTAATAATATATTATTGATATGATTAAGATATTGAGCATTCAATATTGAAGAATGTATGAACACTCTCAACTGGCAGACGTTGACGACCTCCGTGATCTGCTCAACATCAGTGACAACCCTGTCACAACAACAGCATCAAGCAGCAACGGTTGCCATGCGAACAGCATGAGTGGCGGTGGTAGTGCGGCAGCTGAGGCCCAGGTAGACTGGAAATGTTGCCCCGTTGTCTCTGCTGCGGACCAGCGCATCGGGGAGCTAGAGGGAGAAGTGAGCTTCCTCAACACAACGCTCACCAATATGGTGTGAGTGGAACCGCTGCTTTCGATATGTGCTTTTCTGTGTGTTATTAATCCTGATGATCATGGTACGAATTCCGGGGATCGTGGGAAATAAGTGGAAAAACTAGTAATTTTGTCATTCTGTAAATAAGACTAAATGAATACATACAAGTTAAATTCTATTCATCTAGAGTAAGAAACATATTCAAAACTAAGTGGACCCTTCTAATATATTCGACGTCAATTTGTATAGAATATTTGATAATGTTTTAATAGGTTTATCCGGAATATTTTTTTAATACTTCCATAACTATTTATATTCTAATAGTTATTGATTTGTTCATTTATGCATTACTTAATTTAACTAACATTTTTAGTCTTTAAACTTATTATTTTATTGAAAAAAAACTGTTTATTACACAATTATAAATATTTTATCAAGGAAGAAATGACGCATTACTTTCTGCACATAGTCTCATTTTCGAATTTATGCGCTCCTAGTAAACTCATATATGACTTGAAATTTACTTTTTTTGATTACCTATCGTAACAATTTTTTGGTAATTTTTAACATTTTGTAAACATTTTCAAATATGTATAGGCTATAGAAACAACTATAAACTCTAGCAGTACCAGGTGTATTTAGAAATGTATTTAGCTGCATTTAAATCTATTTTATCTCCCCATTGTTTCTTCTATGGTTAACATATTAATGTTTTACATTAGGTAACATTATGTTTCACCTTTGAATTTTATTCTGAATAGCGTATTTTGCCTTACCTACTTATCAGAGCTACAATTCGTCGATTGGTGCGTGGCTCGGATACTAAAGATCAATCAGGTCAAGGTGACGATGATTCAGGCAATGTAGGTCAAGATGATGATGCCTTGTTTTCGCGGGTGGTGAGTCATCTGGAATCCACGGGAATCGATCGACATTACTTCGAGTCTTATGGGCATTTTGGCATCCATGCGGAGATGCTAGGTTAGTGTTTGAACTCTGTTTTAATTGATTATTATTAATATTGATTATTATTATTTATTGTCACTAAATATATTCTATGGTTTAATGATTTTACAAGTATCAGTTTTTTTGCAACGTAATTACAATGTATTGGCAAAAAATTCCTTAATAGGACCAAATTTTAAACGAATTATGAATAGTTTAATTTTTATTTATTAGTTATGATCGACTTTTATTCAGAGTTTTATTTTGATGTTAAAAATTTTAGGATTCCATTTTTGTAGTTAATCATACATATTTTGATATACTTAAGCGAATACTTTCACGTAAGCCTAATATCAAATATAATTATAAACCTCGGAGTGTAACATAACTAATTTATAATAATGGAATATTTATTTTGTAAACTTTTGGAACAAATACTCTACGTTGTCTCATTAAAATAGAAACATTAATTTTAAAATTTATGTATAAGTTGGAAAACTAAATAAAAAAAGTTTAATTTTTTTAAGATTTTAAAAAACGAAATATATCTTATAAATATAGAAGATTTAAATGAGCTTTTCAGATTTGAAAGGTTATTGGCGCTAGTATGCGTAAGTGATTTAAACAATTGAAGCTGCAACTACTGAATGCATTGCAAATCACACTGTATCAAACAATTCAAATTTTAATATATAGTGAATCCAGATAAAATTATATTTGATAACTGATGGATTACACTAGCTAATAATGAAGGCCTTTCTGTATCGTCTCCGCAGGTGACGAAGTTCGCACCAAGTCGTATCGCGACTTCATCGAGCTCAATGGTGACGCCCTGTTCCGAGGGAAGGTGGTGCTGGACGTGGGCTGTGGCACCGGTATCCTCTCCATGTTTGCTGCCAGAGCGGGCGCTGCTCATGTCTACGCTGTCGATTGTGCGGACATCGCCTATCAGGCCATGGACATTGTCAGGTGGGGGAGTGGCAACTCGGTTCCTTCTGGGGCTCTGTGAGAAATGTATTGGGCTATTTGCTTCATATTGGGTTTATTCAAGGGCTCTGTACGCCTGTTATTGGTCTATTTGCTTCATGTTGGGTTCCTTCTTGGGCTCTGTAGGAAATGTATTGGGCTATTTGTTTCATATTGGGTTTATTCAAGGGCTCTGTAGGAATTTCGTTAAGTTCTTTGCTTCATATTGGGTTTATTCAAGGGCTCTGTACGTCTGTTATTGGTACGGTCTATTTGCTTCATATTGGGTTCCTTCTTGGGCTCTGTAGGAAATTCGTTAGGTTATTTGCTCCGTGTTGGGTTTCTTCTAGGTATGTTATTGGGTTCAGTTAGACTCTTAGGACTTTTATTGGATTCTTAGGACTTTTATTGGATTCTTAGGACTTTTATTGGATTCTTAATTCATAATGGGTTCTTGCTGGGTCCCTTATTGGGTTATGTAGGGCTTTTATTAGGCTCTGTAGAGCTTTTATTAGGCTCTTCGCTTCATATTGGGTTCTTTTGTTCGAATTAAGTTTTGGACTGTTCGTATCTAACGCGACATTACGAAAAACGGTTTTTATGTATGATCTGGTCTGTCCCAAGTTATGTGTTGGCCTATATTGGATTTGGTAGGCTGTCTTTTAAATCCACATACTTGACATATTTAATCGTTCCATTTCAGGGAGAATGGATTGGAGGATCGTATCACGATTATCAAAGGGAAACTGGAGGAGTTAGATCTTCCAGTTAAGAAGGTATGTTTTTAGGTCAATAAAATGTTTTCTGGTCGGTCTCCGCTATTCACAATCAATACTTACAATCAATATTATGTAAATAAACATTACAAAGGGTATACATGATCATGCCATTAAATGATAGTTTACACAAAGTGAAGTCAGTAAACGGATAGAATAAAACATGGTTGTTACTATGGTAGGGACTATATCATATCGAAGACTCGAGATGGAATAAAAGAATAAACGCAAAATATGTTGTTGTAGATTTTGTTTTCATTTATAACTTGTTTTTTTCTCTCCAAAATTTGACTTTCAAACAGTATTATCTATCGGTAACTAGGTCCAGAATTTTTATAAGTTCTCCACTTAGATTATATAAATTGTTAAAATATAATATTGTAAATATACTTGTAAGTGTTTGGTAATAATATGCTTCCAAAGCGACATTATACAAACATTTTGAAATATTTACATAATAATTAAGTCAAAATGTCATTTTTTATTGGTTTACTATATTTAAAAAATTTGTTATAAAATCTGCTGTTAAAATTTTGTATTTGTTGTTTTTGGTAAAACATTTTATTAAAACAATTTCAATTATTTGTTAAGGTTTTTATTAGTAGACGCATCTAGAATGTTGATATAATTAGCTACTACTCTGCCAAACTATTTTGAAATAGTTTATTATCAGTTTTGCGGAAAAACAGTTTGATTGAACAAAAGTTAAGCTAAACGCTTTTTTTGATATTCGGTAATTGTCAGTATGTTACATGATGCACAATACTTTCCCCGCTCTCCAGGTGGATGTAATCATCTCAGAATGGATGGGTTACTGCCTCCTCTACGAGTCCATGCTCGACTCCCTCATCTACGCCCGCAATCGTCTCCAATCGTCCCCCCTCTCATCGTCATCATCGGCGTCACCAACCCTCTGCCTCTACCCGCGTCACTACACTCTCTCTCTGGTGGGGTGTGCTCATCCGGACATCAGGGAGAAACATCTCACCTTCTGGAGGGATGTCTATGGCTTCCGGATGTCCTGTATGCGAGCTCCCGTGCTGGCTGAAGGTAGCTTAGTAATAAAGAGATTATAGGTTCAGAACACCGTTTCCTACACTCCCCCTTCTACTCACAAAACAATAAGCATGCTCCCTTACCACCTCCAAAACAGAAATATCGCGAAGGCTAAACGAAAATTTAACTAAAATATGACCACCAACAAAATATTCTACAAGGCTCTCTCAAATCCGTCATCCAATCCCTTACACAAAACCTTCTTTTCAACAGCTCACCAACAACAATGGACACTTCAGAAACCTCATTACTTAGATCCCATCGTACTCTCCTCTTGCTTCTGTCTCAAAAAATACCAACACTGTTTTCACCCTGCAACTTCAAACACATACACCAAACGATAGCAACGCATGTTTTAAACTTCCCTTCTCACCCTTACACATATCACACCACCTTCACTTCTGGTCTAACCCTATGGAGTTCTCTATCTTCCTCTCAGGTCATGGTGGGAGCGGTACTGCTACAGAACTGGTGCTAGTAACAACACCAAGTAGCCTGCCCTACTACCGGACCCCTTCAATATTTTTTACAAAACCTCATGTGTCTGAGACGAATGATTGATGGGTACTTGTGTAAATGTTCATAATTTTAAGAGATTAGAGATAATTAAATAACTTGGAGCAAAATTATAGTTGAATTTAACCATCTGTTTACTACTAGCGTTACTTTTATTTAAAATTAAATATTTACACAAATACAGGTTTGTTTACACTCGAACAATATAATCTATTGTAGAACTGATAAATACATCTTTACATGTCGTAATTAATTTGGCTTGATATTTTTCAATTTACAGGAACCTGATAATTAAATGTGAATAAACCTGTAAATATATTAATATATTATTTTGTACAACTTAATTTAAAGTAATGAGATTTTCGTAGCATAATGGAATATTGTAGATGTTAGGGCTTTATTACGGGAGCCAATTTAAATGACATCCAATACGCTACAGCAACTGTTATTTATTTACATAATTTGTTATTATGTTAATTCAATTATTATGGTTGTCTTGGAATTATTTCGGGCGTGCTATGTGATATTACTAAATATGGTTATTTAACTGTAAATACTATACGATCACATAAATACAAAAAGTATATAATATATTAATTTATTATGAAACGCTTTTAATTTTAATGTTTCGTTTGTGTTAAAACCTGTGTTTGCTCCACTTCCTTAATATCCTACATGTTTTTGTATTCCGTGTCCCTCCTCACCTGCAGCACTGATTACCACCGTCCCTCCAGAAACGGTTGCCACGCAACCAACCTTGCTGGCCGAGCTAGATCTTCAGACTGTCCAAGAAGAGGAGGTGGTCGATATAAGGAGAGAGGTGGTGTTGAAGGGGCTCCGCGACTCCCAATTGACCTGTTTGGCGGTCTACTTTGACACCGAGTTCTGCAGAGAGGCTCAACATCCGGTGAGATGGTCGCTCTAGTTCTGTTCTGTTCCACTTCTATCCTTACGTACTGTTGGCTCTTGCTGGTTCTCTGCTTCTAGAGCGAGTGAACTTTTTTGTGTTTTTTTAATAGTTAACAGGGCTGTCACATAACCTGGAAGACTTATTAAATATGGAAATCAAAAAATAGCAAAGATAGTGAAGCTAGTAGACGATCTTTTCCTGGAAGCTTGCACCTTGGCTGAAACAGTTGAGAAATCAAAGCAAACACTAATTCATATTTCCAAATCAAATACTTTGAGGAAGGAAGGACGGATGAGTCAAAATGGATTCTTTGAATTCCTTTAAAGAATCTGTCTGGTAACTTGGCCTAAGGAGAAACAATCTGTCAGGTAACTAAGGAGAAACAATCTGTCAGGTAACTAAGGAGAAAGAATATGTCAGGTAACTAAGGAGAAAGAATCTGTCTGGTAACTAGGCCTAAGGAGAAAGAATCTGTCAGGTAACTAAGGAGAAAGAATCTGTCTGGTAACTAAGGAGAAAGAATTTGTCTGGTAACTAAGGAGAAAGAATCTGTCAAGTAACTAAGGAGAAAGAATCTGTCTGGTAACTAAGGAGAAAGAATCTGTCTGGTAACTAAGGAGAAAGAACTCTCGATGTAACATCCCGTCATGATAAGAGAACAATAATTGTTCTCAATTAAAAAAACAATTATTGTTTTTGTTCTGGACATCTTACAATTATGACTTCCTTACTATTACACATAGTTAAACATTTGTTTTGCATAATACTGATATTCCACAGCTTTCATTATCCTTCCAGTTTGGTGTGCATGATCGCAGTTTAGAAGTATCTTGTTACGTAACCCATATTTTATTTACATTTATACTGATCTATCATACATAATATTGATGTTCCATGGCTTTTACAGTCGTTCTAATTTTGAATACGAGGTTGATAAGTTATTTATTTAAAACAAATTAAAGTATGTAATCCATAGACATACATAATTTTATTTGTCTACGTTAAATTGATGGCAGCCCTGAGTTAATATGTTTATTTTTATGTTTTTACATTGAGTGGGTTCTCATTATAATGATCAATGATCGCATACATTATTGAATATTCGTTATACTGTTCTACATCACGGGTCATGTTTTGTATGATCAGATATGAATAATATATAACCAACTGAAATTAGTTTCTCTTTTGTTTTCGTGAACATTTTTTATTATAATTTTTTATATTGATTTGAATTTCACGTGATGATGACATTATTCTCGCGATAGAATTGATAATTGCTATTGTAATGTTGTTATTAAGCATGTATTTATAATTATATAACTATACGTCCTATCATTGCCAAGCAACCAGTTCACTGTCGGTCACACTCCCGTTGGTTGACCTTTCAGATCTCCTTCTCCACCTCACCGGAACATCCGGCCACCCACTGGAAGCAAACTGTTCTGCTGCTGGATAAGACTATCGACATCAAGAAAGGTGACTCGCATAAACTTCTGCTAATTCTGAAGTATAAATTCTTATCTAATTCTATTCCTTATTTTGTAATATCGTGTTATTGTCACTATATCCATCATTCATCTGTCTCTCTATCTCATTGATGATGATATAAATATAATATCTAGAGAGACGGGTTTTTAAATTGATCATTTTTTGACATTAAATTGAATTATATTTGCCTCGCTTGAATGTGTAACTGTTTTCTTGAGTGGTACGAGGCTCAAAATATGTAACCCGATCGCGAAAACAATTAAATTGAGTGACGTTAGTATCTCTCTCTCACTCACATTGCTTCTCTATATTACATCGTTCCTTTTTAATTTATTTTTTCCTAGCTAATGAGCCCTCCTCCAACCATTCGTTCCTCACTAATTTCTGTTCTCTCTTTCTCTCTCTCTCTTCACAGATGAAGAAATCAAGGGTCAAATAGAGATTCAGCGTCCCAAGTCAGATCTGCGCGGTCTGACCATCTCTCTGGTCTTGGGTGGCAACACGCAGTCCTTCACGATGGACTGATGATGATACTGCTGTTGCCCTCTCTCCCCCCTCTCATCTCCCTGTACAGTTGGATTTATGTATTTGTGATTCGTGTAATGTATTAATATGTTATATAATAAAGATTACTTTTCAGATCAACTGGGTTTTATTTTCAATTTGATGCTTACTTTATTTTGTTGTATACTTTATTGAGTAATGTTTGTTTAGTTTTGTTTATATTTCGTTCTTCTAATATTATACGTGTACATTATTTACTCATTTACAGTGTAGCGTATTAAGCTTGCAGATGAATGCTTCGAATCTAATAACTCTTCACTCTTAGTAATTTTAATTTGCGTGGTGTTTTTTTATAGTACCGTATAAAATGGCAGTGATTAAGCTACTAAATATTCTTGAGAACAATTATTTTATACTTAGCTTTTTTTATTAGGAAACTTGTTTCACACACATTATGTTCACGTAATTCGTATTGCTTTACTGTTATTCCTTTTTTAATTGTTTCGAAACAGAAATTATGTTGTCCTACCTGGATTGTTGTAAACATATTATATAACGAGGATATAACATGGACTACATCTCGAAAGAATAATTCTTAAAGAGCAGAGTGACCCACTTTAAACGAAATTAAATAGTCATCAGGCAAAAACAATGTTATTGTTTAATACCACCTTTATTTTGACTTCATATTACAAAACTGAATTAATATACTACTAACTAAATTTTATTCTTTTTGAGAGTCTTATAGTACAGCTGTTTCGAACTTATTAGTTCTCATGAGCTAGGGACACCCAAAATAAATACAATGAAGTTAGCAGTTGCAGTAGGCCGATAGCATATTAATACTTCATTTTATAACGAAGGTATTGTTAAAATTTATGTAATCGTAGATATTTGAGTTCTTTGAAGTAAAAAGTAAGTTCTCTAAATTAACTAAACAATATTTTTGTTACTGAAATATTCCATTTATTAATATAATATGTCATTGATCTATGGATAATTAATATTATGTAATTATGTATTATATATGATATGCGTGACTGGTATATAAAATAGATTATATTTTGTATTATTGATTATAAATTGCAATTATTTGCTCAACATCGATCGATGATTAGTCTAAAGTGAACCGTCCATTCGTGTAATGCTGTGCTCTTGTTCCACCAAAGGATTACTCCAAGTTCCTGAAGGACGACTTCGACCACAAACAGTGGATCAATGAGGCATTCCGAAGTGATGATTCATCGCAGCCGATTGATGTAAGTTGCCCTTGTGTGTTCAATTAAATTGGCAAATAGTGACGTGTGAAATACTCTGTTATACTGTAGTAACATTCGTTTATGCTCAACAGAAAGTTTAATTGTATTAAAAACTTGATTTGTTTTTTGTGCTGTCTGTTACTCTATTACATTTTTTGGGAGGGCATATTTCAGTTGCTCATTAATGATATATTTTTCCCGATGGAAAGTTTTTTAAAATTAAAATTAATGTGTAGATTTTTTGATTCTTTATTTTCAGCAACATGCATCAAATCTGGTCATGAAACTGCAATCGTATATGCAGGTAACCTATAAACAGTCTATCCATAACTATGCATCAATGTTTCTATGCATCTATGATATATGTTTCTATGCTTCTATGATTCTATGCATCTATGATATATTCATCTATGATAAGCAACTATTATCGTTTGACATTTATATATCGAGTTTTCTGTGTGTTAGGATGATAATATGAATATTAAATAATAGCTCTTGGTAACCCAATCCTGTGTTCTCGTTGTCAACCATTCAGGAAGTCAACACAGTGATTGACGAAAACTGTCAGCAAGCGGTACAAGGGATTCCCAGGTAATGTGTCCTCTCTCTTTTTCTCTAAATTACTGCTCGATAGATCTTATTTCTTGCGCCATAATAGACCTGTATATACTAGGTTAAGTTATTGTTTTGAGAGTTCCTAAAAGTTATTAAAAAATTGTTTTATTGTATTTATTATAAGGTAGCATCGTACATAAGCCAAAAAGTGTTGGTCGGTTAGTTTATTTAAATATATCATATTTTTTTTAACGTATTTATGAATTAATATTATTATAATATTTATATTATGCTTTTACTCGTAATGGTAGAAAATCCCTTTGTTATCACAGTGTACATATCTATCAAATTATAAAGATATTGATACATTTTATAAGACATATTAATTACAATATACAGTAAAATCTATGAATACTGCAAGCGCTTTAATAATATTTCACGATAAATCTATAATTTATACTTAATTAATTTTCATAATAACCATAAATACATATTTTATGCTAGATAAACTTTATCCCGATAGCGGCAGCATGGTTGTCATGCAAACAAGTAATCCAATTAGTGCAAAAGTACTGTTAGCATATATATTATATGTTACAAATCCGATCAACATCATTATTTCATATAAATGTCTCAAATGTTGATAACATGATTGGTCTGCAACTTTTTTAATCTACCCTTCCACAATCATCCGAGCTGCGAGATATGCCCACCTAGCATTGTATATTACTACTCATTGTAGAACTGTAGGATCATTTATTTATATGTTTTATTTTATGTTCATATTTTGTGGTAATTTCAGGGTAATCCGTGAAATGGAGGCGATTCGTCAGGAAGCGGCTCTTCTTCAGGAACAAATGGCCTCAGTTAAGGTGGAGATAGAACAGGTGGGTCATACGATACGGGACCTTGAACACATTGAGTACATTGCAAGAATTCATTCATAAGTTTATATGTTTCTTATTGTATTGAGATCGATAACTGAATATGCGTTATTTAGTTGACTGTTTTATCGATTGAAATCGGTGGGAGTTTGTTTCTATGCTAGCTTGTTATTAACGGGGAGTCTTTGTTATTGAAAACCTTAAACTTTGTGAAATATACATCTTGAGTTTTTATCTTGACCATAGCTAACATTCGTTTGTAACGGTTTTGATAGGAATTTAGCCTAAATAGTTATAATTCTTTTAATTAATTTTAATACATCTAATAATTCTCGACCGACGGCGATGAAGTAGACGTTTATTGATTTTACAGAATGATTCGAATAGTGTTTAATTTTTAAAATATTGTTTTATTATGTATATAATTTACATTGACAGGAATATTGGGGCAGGTAAAGGGTCCGTGATATAATAATAAATTCCACTACCCGTGGTAAAAAATGGAACAGTATTGAAAATCCCGATTACTTGCAGCCACACGTAATTTGTTACTCTTCATCGTATAACGATTAATCGTGAAATATTAACGATTAATAATTATTTAAAGAAGTCGATTAATCGTTAGTTTTATTCACAATCACCCTGGACCACTGTGTTGTCTGTTTCTCTCTCTTTCTCTCTGCCCTTTGCGCCGTGTGTCCAGGTGGAGAAGGAGACGAGGGAGACGATGTGCACTCTGGTGACCATCGACACGGCCAAGTCGCGGCTACAGCGGGCCGAGAAAGCGCTCAGGGAAGCGGACAGTTGGACCACGGTGTCGGAGGGGCTGGATGAGGTCATCAGAACTGCCGACTTGGACCAGGTGAGGTTGTAGCTCGATAGTTGCCTTCTCCGATGAGAAGTCACCAAGAGACCATTAAATAGTAGTTTTCATTGGTTCTTTTTGTTTATCAATTGCAATCTGCATGAGAAATAATATGATCGAGGAATTTTTACTTTGTACATTTACTTTGTAACATACATTATAATCCTGTATATCTTATAAATCGAGTATTCGACAACCAAGAATCGAGTATTAGACAACCGAGAATCGAGTATTAGACAACCAAGAATCGAGTGTTAGACAACCGAAAATCGAATTATGAAAATCCGCGGAACACTTCGATTTTCAGATATTTGATATTTATTTCAGACTTTATAAATGTAATCCTAAAATTAGTTTTCTTTATTTTAGTATTATATTATACTTTTCAAATGGGAAGCTTCATTTTCTTTTATTGCTCCTTGAATCTTATTTCATTTCATTTGATAGAAGCGTTCATATCCTATCATACATACACCAATGTCTGATTTCTAAAATATTTTATGCACCGTATAACTATATTATTATGTTCCTTTGAAAATAATTTTCAAATTTACCTCAATTAATGTGATATTTACTTTCTGTTCATTCCAGATTGCTGAAAAGGTCATCGCTTTGCAGGCCAGCCTGGTAAGTGTGTTTCATTGTAGGATAATTTTGCATTTAATGTAACTTGGTGATATTTTTACGTCGTATTAGAATTTAGGAATTTTACGTCGTACAATTCCCTTTAGTCTCTTTCCCCCCTCTCCCTTTCCTTCCTCCCTATTTTCCTCCGTCCCTTCCCTCTCCCCCTCTCACTCCCTTCCCTCTCCCCCTCTCCCTCCCTTCCCTCTCCCCCTCTCCCTCCATTCCCTCTCACCCTCTCCTCT